>PVIA01000218.1:0-131253 GCA_004024845.1 Tonatia bakeri
TTTTTTTTTTTTTACAATACCACCTATCATGAGGTTGCCATGTATGGCTAACCTTCAATAAAACTTTGGGGAATGAGATCACTGATTAATGCACAACACCAATTAATACATAATCAGATAATATGCTTATTGTTTGACTGATAGACAACAAGTTAAAATTGGATTAGACGATCCATCACTCCTTTATCTGGAAGGGAGCCCTTGCCCATCTTAGGTGCTAGGGGTACCCATCATCAGTTAGATGCTTCTCTCTCTCTCTTTTTTTAAAGTCACAAAACTTACTACTTTCAGATCCCAGATTTGAGGGAAGGGGAGGGAGAGGAGCACAAAGTGCTGGGGGAAAGGCGGCCCTTCATCCCAGGTCACAGGCCGACAAGATATATAGAGCAGAGTAGTAAGTATGTATTGCTTCAAAGGTGGTTGGGTGAAGGACATTCACTGTTCTAGGGCTCAGCTTTAAGTGGTTATTTTAAAAGGTGCTCCTGGAAAATCAAAGCAAGAACTTGGGGTGGGAATCCTAACTTCAGGTCCTTATCTCACATTCAGACTCTGGGTGCAAGCAGGATTGTCATACTGCAAAACACCTAGGCAGCAAGTCCAAAGAGCTATTTCTCATTGCAGGAGTTACATATTCTTCCTCTCCTGAATCCACAGATGAGGGGATCTCCACAGTGGCACTTTCCCCTTTTTGGGTTCTGGTTCTGGAGTCAATACATCTTTTACCTGGGATTCTAAAATGGTCTTCAAGGAAAGGAAGTAGAATGCAATGTAATATATTATTATGGTAAAGTAGTGAGGAAAGGGAGCATCAAATATTAAGCATTCCATGCCACACTCACCATGTTACTAAAGGCATTCTTTGCTGTGGTTAAGCTCTATTTTTTTACATTAAATTTATTGGGGTCACATTGATTAATAAGATCATATAGGTTTCAAGTGTACATTTTTGTGATATATGATCTGTAAATTGCATTGTGTGCCAACCACCCACAATCAAATTGTTTTCTGTCACCATGGATTTAGTCTCCTTTACCAGCCCCACATTTCCTTCCCTCTGGTAACTGCCATTTCGTTGTCTGTGTCTGAGTTTCAGTTTTGTATCTCACATCTGAGTGAAATCATATGGTTCTTGGCTTTTCCTTATTGACTGATGTTGCTTAGCATAATATTCTCAAGGACCATCCATGTTGTCACAAATGGCAGTATTTCATCTTTTATGGCTGAGTAGTATTCCATAGTGTATAATACATGTGCCACATTATCTTTATCCAACTCTCTGTTGAAAGACACTTTGGTTGTTTCCATGTCTTGGCTGCCATGAATAATGCTGCAGTGAAGGTAGGGGGCGCATACATATGTATCTTTGCAAACAAACATTTTCAAGTTTTTCAGGTAGATACCCAGAAAAAGGATTGCTGGGTCGTATTGTAACTCTATTCTTAATTTTTTTGAGGAACTGCCATACTGTTTTCCATAGTGACTGTATCAGTTTACATTCCCACCAACAGCGAGTGAGAGTAGTTATTGCCTGTCTTGTTGATAATAGCCATTCTAACAGGTATGAGGTGGTGTCTCATGGTAGTTTTGATTTGCATTTCCCTAATAGCTAGTGAAGTTGAACATCTTTTCATATATGTTGGCAATTTTATTTGTATGTCTTCTTGAGAGAGGTGTCTGTTCAGGTGTTCTGCCCATTTTTTAATTGGATTATTTGTTTGGTATTGAGTTGTATGAGTTCTTTATGTATTTCAGATATTAGCCCTTTGTGTGCAAATATCTTCCATTTGGTTGGTTGCCTTTTTTTGTTGTTGATGGGTTCTTTTGCTGTTCAGACTCTTTTTAGTTTAATATAGTTCCATTCATTTATTTTTGTCTTACATTCCTTGCCTTTGGGATCATAAAATGTTCTTTAAGAACAAGGTCCATAAGTTTAGTACTTGTGCTTTCTTCTATGTAATTTATTCTCACAGATCTCATATTTAGGTGTTTGATTCTCTTTTTCTCTTGATACAATTTTCCTTACCTCATAAGCTGCCAGCTCACTTCCCTGAATTGTTGTTGTTCTCTTGTTTAGAGAAATTTAGATCTTTACCTCTTTCTCTCCAAACTATGTCCAAAGTTTGCTTTCAAAAATTGCTTATGCTGCCTTGTTTACCAAATGAAATTTTCTATTCTTATTTTATAAAACTTAGACACTAAGACTTTAATATATTTCCCTCCAAAATTTTTAGAGCTCACACACTCTCAATTAGGAAGAGTCCATCTGAGGAACTGGTGTGCATAGCTCTCATTTAGATGAGATTGGGAATGTTCAGGGTGGTATGGCTATAGATGAATAACTATTATTTATTCAATGTCTTGCTTGACATTGTACATGCTACTCCATTTAATCTTCTTTTTAACTTTTTCATTGTGAAATAAGACATACACTTAAAATTGCATAAAACTTAAGTGCACAGTCTAATGATGTATTAGAAAGTAAGCACCTATGTAATTACTGCTCTGGCCCAGAAATAAAAGTGTCAGCTCCCTCAGTCCTGAATCCTGCCATGTAACAATTTCTAGCCACTATCTAATTCACTTCTTCATGGTCCTGACAGATATGTACAATCTTAAATGTTATACATTAGTTTCAACTGTTTTTGAACTTTATAGAAATAGAATTTCTATTGTATGAAAAATGGATTTCATACAGTCTTCTCTTTGTGTAGTCTTATTTCCCTAAACGTAATTTTTCTAGATCTATCCATGTAGATGAATAGAGCTACATCTTGTATATTTTCTGATTATAGAATTGTAATGTGTGAATATACCACAATTGTTCATTCTTTTGTTAATTTGTGTGCCATAGTTAATACAGCTGAAGGAATTCTTAGCATGTTTCTGGAATACACATGCACTAAATTTTATTTTTGCATATGCTAAGAGTAAAATTTCTGTTCATCCAATTTAGTCTTCTCAATATCTCTGTGAGTGGATGAGAAATAAGGTGATATTGTTAAAATACAGATTCTGACTCAGTAGTTCTGGGGTGGACCTGAGATTCTGCATTTGTATGAAGATCCCAGGTGATGCTGATGCTGCCTGTTGAAAGGTCACTCTTTCAGCAGGAAGGTTTAACACAGTACCATTTACGTAAATTTAAAAAAAAACATGAGACAATGGTGATGCATGTTTTTTTGGAACCCATATGTCATGGTTAACTTGGTGTCAACTTGGCAATGGTATTTAGTTGTTTGGTCAAACACTAGTCTAGATGTTTCTGTGAAGATATTTTGTGGATGTTATTAACACAATCAGTTAATTGGAACTGAAGCAATTTACCCTCCATAATGTGGGTGGGCACATCCAATCAGCTGAAGGCTTAAGGGCAAAGACTGAGGTCTCCTGAAGAGGAAGCCATTCTCCCTCAAGACTGAAATATAGAAACCTTGCCTGAGTTTTTATGTAGATTTTGGACTTAAAACTACATCAACTCTTACCTGAATTCCCAGCCTGCTGGCCTACCTGATTTCAGTCTTGCCAGCTGCCAGAATTGCTTAAGCCAATCCTATAAAATCAATTTCAATATCTATCTACATACTACCTACCTACCTGTCTATCATCATCTCCTATTGGTTCTGTTTTCCTGAAGAACTTTGACTAATACAACATAAAAACACAAAGAACATAAAAAAAATGCAATATTTGCCTGTGGGGTGAGAGATGGGAAATGGGAATGTGATAAAAGGAGACAGAAAAATTAGGGATTTTGCATGGGTCAGTGATGAAATTGTACCATAAACTGGGAGTCATAAAGACAACCTCTAAACTTGAAGGTTCAGCAAAAGAGAGAATGAATAGTGAATGTGTACTCAGAAGCCAAGTGGGGTTGAACCTAAAGCACAGACAGACAGGAGGTTGGCTTCAGGTCAGAGGGGCTGCTCATCTGTTCTAGCAGAAGGCAGAATAGGACAGATGATGCCTCACTTCACTCCCATGGCTCCCATTTTCAGAGTTTCTATAAGATGGAATTTGGAAGCCCATTATTGCCTGGAGACCTGGATTGCCATAAAGAGGGTGAAGGGAGCCATTACTTGCAGCTGTGCAGTTCTAGATGATATTATAAACAGGAAATAGTAAACAGAAAGAAAGGAGGCTGGGTATAGAGTGACTGATATTGTTTTATGTGCTGAGACAGAACATTGGTGAGGAAAATACAACATGGTGCAGGAGAAAAGGCTACCCACCAGGTATCGAAGGAATGAGGCTCAGGAAGAACCCTTATTTAGACAATTGGTATTTATGTGGTGGTGCTAGAACCAAAACCAATGACCTCTATTATTAGGACAAAGGACATATGTCAAGTGTTTTTGATACAAATGTGAGAGGTCTAAGTGAAGATCTCAGCTTTTCCCTAATTGAGCTAGACAGTTTTATCCAAATTTTATAGGTAAAGAGATTTCCCAGTTTTATAGAACCAGTGAGAAAACTAGTATTTGACATTATTTCAGCTAATGCCAAGACTTGTTCTCTTAAGAGTGTGAATGGTGAGGTTAAGCAGAGTCTCACCAAGTCCAAGGTTCAAATTCTTGGCCTTGACCTTTGCTAGGAATGATCTTGAACAATCTTTTTATGCTTTAGTTTCTTTATAATTGGACATAGAAATAGTTTCTTCCTCATAAAGTTGTTTGAGAATTAAATAAATCAACCCATGCAAACTGCCTAGCTTTGCTTAGCAGAATGCCTAGCACATAGTAACTGCTTAACACATGCTATTTCTATTTCTTAATGTTAGGTGTTAGAAACAGTGATCACCATATTAAGAAATGTGGAAATTAGTTTCTTTAAGTGTGATCCTTGTGTTGTAGCCTAGTCTGCTAGGGATCAATGGCGAGATTTAGTTTGGAGAGACAAGTAACCCACAATAACAGTTCAGTAAGAACAAAGCTCTTGCAAGATCCAAGATGGCAGAAGATAAGTACAAGCTACAGTAACCTCTTCTCAGGACTAATCCGGAATTACAACTAAATTGTACAGAAATTATCCTGAATAACCAACTGAACATTAGCTAGAGAGAAGCCTTATAACCAAGGACAGACAGAAGAAACCACTTCACCACAGTGTGACTAGTAAAGAGTACAGAGGAGGCACAAGAGGATTGGCTGGGCTCCCACAGAAGGCAGCTGAAGTTCTAGAAGGATATTTCATCACTAGAAGTTCAATGAACTATCCATCGTGCCACAGAGCCCACTTCAGAGGGATATGTTAATGGCCAGGATTCCTCCTGAGGAGTATGGGGTCTAAACCCCATGCTAGGCTGCCCAGTCTACAGCCCAAGAGCCAGAAAGGAACACAGAGAACATCCAGCTGTGAAAAAGCAGGAGGGTTTCTGTCTGCCAGGGAGACACAACTGGAGATGCAGAGAGCCTCTTAAAGTGCCAATGCACAAAATTTTGTTTGTAGCCACCAACCCTGGGTCCCCACAGAGGGATGGCAGAGTGGACTAGAGATGCTTGAGGAGATTCTGGGTTGGTGGCTCTGGGGAGAGAACTGAAGGAATAGCCACCAGGATCCCTGTGCTGAGTCATTCCCCATACTGCAGAAAACATCTTCTCAGGCAGAGCACTCCTCTCCAAGTCACATCAGCCTGAGGGGTAGCAATAGCGCCACCTGTAGGAGCTGTTCTGCCTGGCATGGGAATGTAGCCCAGTCCCCGCTCAGAAAGGCCAGTGGGGAGGGAGGTCTGGCACACAGGAGCCATGCCCGTGGATAGGTTCTCCCGCGGGGAATCAGGCCTGCATTGTACCTAGACTGCTATGAGACTCACTTTTGCTAAAACTCCCTCACTCTGGATTGAGGCAGCAAATGCTTACTGCGTATCTCTAAAGTAACTTCCTAAAGTCTGTGCTAAACTTCCCAAGGATGAAGTGTAACCAACCAGTTCAACCACTTTTCCCCTTGATCTGTAATATCCTTCTCTTTGAAGTAATTAGCAACATTCTTTCCTTTGTTTTCTGTAAAAGGTAATCACCTACAGCAAACCTGTGCGTAGTAAATGAGGGCCATCCTTGATGTAATGTGCCCAGAAAAGCAATAAAAGCTTGTCTAGGCAGGGGTCGGGGCCCCCTCTCACTTAGAGAGCGGCCATGCCATCCCTTTTTCTCCACAGGACTTCTATAGTCTGTGTGAATTTGCTCATTGGGGCCACAACATATGGATCTTTTTCTTCTCTTGTATGTGTTTATTGATGTGACCCTATTCTCATTCCAACAGTAAAGTGGGAAATAATATGGATAGTTCAACCTATTTTCAAAGCTGTAGAATTCTGATGAATTCCTATTAGCACTTATAAAAATAAAGTAGAATGTGAAGGACGAGAACATAAGGAGAGTTAACAACTGTACATTAACCATCTGTTTCTAAGGACTAATGAAACATTTTTATATTTATGAGTTGAATTGATGAATCTCAATGTTGATTTAACCTAATTTTAAATAACTGTTGAATAAAAGAAAATTCCAGAGAGAGGCACAAGAATTTCATATTACTTTCAATATTAGTGTCTGTGAACTCCCTTCTTTTCAATACTAATCTTCAAAATCTTGGCTTTCTATTTACCTACTGATCACTAAAGAGGATAGATCATTTCCAGATTTTCGAGAACAGGTTTGGCTTCCAACTTCAGGTGCTGATGTTGCACTGACTCTCAGCCTTTCCTGAAAGCTGCTTAACTGCAATAATATTTCCCACCCCATCCTTTCACTATGAATGAGAACAAAACCTAACTGGGCTCTACCTAAAGTGTTTTAAAAATGAATTCGAAGACTGTTAAACCCCTTAGACACTTCCTATCCTCAAAGTTTGTGATTTAAAAGCAAGCAGACTGACAGCCAGTGAAAGGGATGGCAGGGACTTGGGTGAAAAATAGAGGAGGGAGAAGCTGAAGAACAATGGTGCATGACCTATGGACACGGACAAGGATAAGGAGAGTGACTATGGAGGGGCGGGGGTGAGGCTGGATGAAGGTGGGCAAAGGGAGAAAAGCAGGGATAACTACAAGAATATAAACAATAAACTAAAAAGAAGTGAGTGGAAGGAAAGTGGAGAAGTGTTTTTTCATTCCTCTTTAGCCTGTTTAGTTTTTTTTGAGGGAGGGGCACATAATATTTCATTTATCTAACATCCTCAGTCATATTTATACACATTAATTTATATACTTGTCCCATGTACTGGGTTTAATGTTTTCTATTTAATATAAAGAAAATTCTATTAAAGGAAAGGAGAGTTGGGGGAAGATTGAGAACTTGCATGGGTTCACGCAGCTCACAGAAGTAAATCTAAGATTTGGGCCCATATATCAGACCCCAGGTCCAGCCTTCTTTCTGTCAAGACAAGGCTGCTTTCCTGGTGCAAAAACCCTGGAATTGGAACTGGGGCCAAGGGTAAATTGGAAGAAATTCTAGTGTATTTTCTTACACTTTATTCGTCAAGAAGAGCAGCATGAACAGTGTTTCTGAGGTGCCCTCCTGGAAGTCCTTTGTCTATAGAATTAAAATAAATTAAAACAATAATCTAAAAAACAAACAAAAAAGATGAAAAACTTTAATGCATTACATGTAATTTAGAAACTTTATCTTCAAAATCTAAGTTTAGCCATTCCCTATCCATGAAGGTTGTTTTAAAACTCTTTTTGGTAGGAGGAAATATGGCTAGAAAAACATTAGCATTTATGAGGAAAATAGGGTCAGACCCAAGTGGTAAATAAACTTACAAAAAAACCTTATCATATGGTTTTATGTGTTTACTAAATTAAAACAATTAGAACAGCAAAGTAAAATTAATATTGCTTTGTGCATCTTAATTTAGTGATGATAAGTAATGTACATTAAATTCTTCCTACATTTCATTACTTGCTTGAATTGTTTTGGATTCCATTTTGTTGTTCTATACATTTGTTGAGCATTGCTGCAGATTCTATGCAACTCAAATGTTTGCAGAATGGAGTCTATTTTGTCTCACTGGACAAAGACTTTTTTACTCTGTGGCAGTTGATCTATCTCCTGGGTCCCACCCTGACCACAGAAACAAAAGCATGTTTGACGTTTGAGATGGAAAAGGTTTTAGAGACTCTTATTTTATTTACTTGTTATAGCTGTTTCTCAATTTTATTTTTCTTAAAAACAACCCTAAAATGCTTTGAGCATTTATTCTTACTGCATACTGGCATCCAACCCTTTGTGGTAGGTGTTGTCATTATGCCCATTTTGCAGGTGAGGAAAGAGGCACAAAAAGAATAGATGTCTGACCAAAGGTCACACACCCAATGAAGAGCTGACCCGGATTCCCTGCTCTGTCCCTTTGACATGAGAGATCATGCTTCTAAGCATTGCTCGTGGAGCCTCTGTGTGTTCAGGGCTGTGCTGTCTCTGCACTGCTGTGGGGGCTTCATGCCTGAATCCAGGCCTCTCACTTTATACTCTTCTGACGGAAGAGGAGGGGCACCTAGACCTGGCTGGACAGTCTCTTAGCTTTCTGTCCTTCTCTTAAAGTTTCCTTGCAGAAACTCTACTTTTGTCCTCTTTTCTATTCCTAAATTTTAGTTTATTCCTCCCTCCCCACACTCTTTCTTTCTAACAGTTCTAACAATAGAACTGATCTTTGGGTCTTATGCACTGTGAATGGAATTGTATTTTGTGAAAAGTCATAGAGGTAAAACCTCTCTATTAAAGAACTTTATATAAGAGATATTCAAAATTAGAGAGGAATTACTGCCTCCACAATTTTTGCCCGCTCAGAGATAACATCCCTAGCACCATACTCTCATAATACTTAATTTTAAAATAAATATAAACAGCTTTTTATCTCACTATAAAATAATGTATGACTGTATGTAATTTAAAAATAACATGACTGTATTATGAAAATTCAAGCAAGGCATAAAAGTATAAAGAAGATTATTAAAATTGCCCCACATTACTAACCCCTAAAGATAACCACTGTTATCACCTTTGTATGAAGTCATAGGAAGTACGAATGATGACTGACCCAGCAGCCTCCCTGAAAGCACACTTCCGGTGACAGGCAAACCACATCCCAGGGTATCCCACACTCTATTTGAATAGCTTTATTAGTTAGAATTCTCCCTTTGGAAGACAGATGGACACACCTGATAATCATACACCTGTCCTTACTCCCACACCTTAGCAGACATCACTAATTGATCACAGCACTTTGTCACTGAGCCTCTAGACAGCCACTAGCAAGCCTTGGAGATGGAATTCAAGAAGAAACCTCTGGCATTCTTGCTCTATGCTGACATTGGCCTATTAATCTGTTTTGAGGACTTTTATTCAATTTTCTGCTGTTATCTAAGAGTTCTGGGAAAGTACTCCTAAGTTTATAATGTGCTTTGTATCTTTTTATAGCAGAATGGTGACTTGCAGGCTTTTTTATAGCAAGATTCATTATATAGATTTTTATCTTTCTTTGTCTTTTGATAACAATGAAAGCCAGCACTTAATAGAACACCTTTGTGAGCTAAAGGACTGTTTCCCAATCAGCTGTGGCTTCTCTGAGGCTTGCACAGTTTGTGCCTCTGTTAGATGCACTTCAGCTCTGCACGGTGGAGGAATGCTGGGTCCTGCTCTCAGAGCTGACAGTCAAGCCTTTTGAATATAGAGTTCTGCAATGATAGGTGCCCATGGCAATGAAACTGAATCCCTTGCTAAAGTGGGCAGCTGGTGTGCCCTTTGCTAGATGTCTAGTTTACTTGGAGTTCTCTCGTTTGCTCACAAAGGAAAGGTTAAACCACTGATAGCTGTAACATGGTGGGTGTATTTTCTTGGGGGCATATCCCCCAAAAATAGTGTTTGTAGAAATAAGACCAGCATGAGTGGAGGAACTGGAGTCATTTCTGAATGCTCTTTCATTCCTAGATCCAGCTCAATAGCGAGTTCAGTTAAACCTACCTGCAAAATTTACCCTGATTGTGAGCATTTCTCACCACGCTTGCACTGCCCCTGTTGATATCTTGGCTCTTTTCACTCACCAGCTGTGTAACCTTGGGCAAGTTCCTTAACCTCTCTCTGCCTTACTTTTCTATAACATGGAGGTAATAAAGTACGAACCTCATCAAGTTGTATGAGGATTAAGTGAGTTAAGACAAGTGCTATAAAAAGTTGCTGGTTTATAGTGTAATTATTTCTATAAACCTAGTTCAAACTGTTATTGTTTGTTGCCTTTACTCGTAGCCTCCTAGCTCAACAACTCCTTCCACTCCCCCACCTGCAGCTCCCACCTTCTCTCTGAACCAGTCACACAGCCTGAATATTCCAAGTACTGTCTCAGCCTCCCGATATTTGCACATGTAATTCTCTCTTCTCAGAATGACCTTCCCCAAATCTTTGCATAGTTGACTCTCTCACTTTATTCGCATTTCTGCTGATGTTATTTTTTCAAAATGTCTTGCTCTGGTTTACTGAAACTAAAATAACCACTACTTTTCCCTATTTTACTTTTCTTCATGGCATTTGTCACTACCATTGTTCATGCATTGATTTGTTTTCTGCTTTTCCCACTGGAATATGAGCTCCATGAGAGCAAAGTCTTTGCCTGTTTTGTTCATTGCTGTGTCATCTGTGCCTAGATTTCCAGAGCAGACTCTTCAAGTGCATTCCTGACATGACTTTTCATGCTCTTACACACATACGTATCAAGTATGGATCATAGTGTATCACTGTTAGAAGGGACCTCAGGGATGCACTAACCTCAATCTCCGGTTTTCAGAAGAGCAACCTGAGGTCCATAGATGTGAAATGTCCTTGAGGTAACGCAATGACTTAGGAGGAGTTTGGATTAGGATGAAGGTCTCCATGATATATTGAGAAGGACACTAAGAATCACAAGTCCCCTGTCTGTCTAACGTGCTGTGCTTCTGTAATCACCAGTCCAGCCACGATGATGGCTTGTCCAGCAAGCTTCCTGACCTTCAGTCGTCCAGGAGGTTTTTTTGAGCATTTCCCAGCCCTGCACAACTTCACAAGAGAGAGCGTGCTCCATTCACATTTCCTGTGGGGTGCCTTGGGGCTCACTGGCACACATTTTCTCTTTACAGATAAACTCCTGATCAGATGGACTTTCCACCTCAGTTTCTCTGTTGCTTTGGTGACAGACCATATTTCCACTTCCCTATTATTCTGATTCCTGACTAGACCCAGAACTTGGAGCCTCCCCACACCTTCAATCACCCAGGACTCTGTTCTTTGGTGTGGTGTTTCTAGCCAGCTTATCCCCAAAATACAGGTGGGACCCAGGCAATCTCCTAAGTGTGCCTAGTATTGTGCTAGGTGCTCGTACAGATGAAAAGACCCAGGAAATTTGATCAGTTGACTCAGAAGAAAAGAGCTAAGTTTTTAGCATGGTTTAGAAGGCCCTCTTCCATGCTCTGGGTCTGACCTTAAAGGAACAGGTGTTCCCTGGACAAGCTGTTCTCCCTCCAGTTCTAATACCATGATCATAACTCCCTCTTCCGATAGTAAGAAACTTAGCTCTTCTTAATAATTTTTTAAAAAGCTTTTGATTTCAAAATAGTTTTAGGTATTTTAGAAGTAATTTTAGAAAAGTTTGCAGAGATAGTATGGAGAGTTCCTACACACTTCTCACCCTGTTTCCCCTAATGTTATCATCTTGAATAGCCCTGGTACATTAGTCAGAATTTTTAAAAATTAACATTGTATGTTACTAGTAACTTAGTCCCGACTTCCTTCCTATTTTACCGCTTCTCCGCTGATTTCCTTTTTCTGTTTCAAAATCAAATCCAGGGTCCTGCCTGGCATTTAGTCTTCAACGTTTTAAAGGCTCCAGTCAAATAGCGCTGGTTCTGCAGTCTGAAAGTGAGGTGTGGGCCTGTTTTCTGTGCCCTGTGATATATACAATTGAACCCTGTGGACTTTCTGAATAAGACTGAATTTTTATCTCAATTTGAAGTAGACATATTTAGAGATGTCGAGACACAGCATAAGGAAAAGTCAATGTGAAATAGGCACTTTTCCCCCCACCAGCAGTGAAACTTTAAGATCACAATATTATTTTCATGAACAATGTGAATGGTGGTTTTATTGTCACTGAGTGTTTTGGGGGCACTCTTCTGAGTCAGTTCGTGTTTTAAAATTCTAGACACAGAGAAAGTGGGGTTGGCTAAGACTGGCAAAGAGAACTCAGCTCCCAGTAGATTGTAGTTGGCCCTTTGCCCTAAAATGAGCCAGAAGTCATACTGGAATTTTTTTTAATTTTATTTTTTACTTACAGTTTACATCCAATATTATTTTGTATTGAAAAATTTTGTATATAGTACAATAATTGTGGAAAAACATGATATAGTTAAATACTTCATTTTTGGAGATGAGAAAAATTTAACCATGAAGCATTCAAGTTTTTCCAGCATTACATGGCAGGCCAACATCAGAGAGGAGAGACATCAAACCCAGATTTCCCTGATTCCAGAGCTGTGTCCTTCCCACTCTGTCACTTGGTCACTTCCCACGGCCGGGCCCACCAGAGCAGCATGTGTGTATGTGAAAAGTACATAGAACTTTCAAAGTGAAACAAAAAATTAGAATTATAGTTATTGCAAGTGTTAATAATTTTTGGATTTATTCTAAAACCTCTGAGAGTCTTGCATTTGTGAACTTTAAGCATCAGTGAACCACACTTGGTATCCCACTTTGAAGAGGTTTTAGGCAGATACTCTGTCCTAAACATAAACTTCATTGTCTTGTGTATAAGCAAAACAGAGTCTCTATATTTATGTGTTATAGACTTGTAGAAGCTTCTGGTAAAAATTTAACAACAAAGTTAATATATGAATATTTATGTTCCCAGAATGCTAAAATATGAAAATCCCTTACTAGTATTTTGACTTTTAGATATCATCTTAGAGAATGTCATAATAATTTTGTTTAATAGCTTTAATTTTGTCTTTTCTCTGACCAGTGAGTACACAACTAATTGCTCAAATTTGATGAGCCTCCAGGTGAGGATAAAGGTCCTGGGCTTCCAGCATATCGACTAACATACCTCTTTAATACATTAAATTTAATTTAATAGGTGGTAATCTATTATCTTCAGGAAGATATCAAACCTCTCTGTCTCCAATGCACTCATCAGGAAAATGGGATATTAATAATTGTACCTACTTTATCAGGTTGCTATGGTGATTCAGTACAATAATATTTGTGAAGCTTCTTGAATAGTGCTCGGTATAGAGTGAGAACTACATAAATAATTTGTTAAATAATTCAAAAAGACTAGAGCTGCACCAATGGTAATAAATCTTCACTGATTTCTTACTACATGCCGTATTTTGCCTGAGTGCAGTGTTGAGAGTAGCTTGTCTCAGCCGTGCAAATAGTGCTGGAGCTGGGATTTACATCAAGACACTGAATTTTAAACCTCCTCCCCCTCCCTATAAACCTTACACTTGCCTGAGAAGATGAAACAGTTTGACATGCCTCTTTAATTTTTTCTTCCCTCTACCTCAGAATGTTTCTGCAGGCCACTTTCCCTTTCACCTCTGCATCCCTGTCTCTTGTCTTAGAGGTGCGGTATCCCCTTTGCGGTCTGAGGTGAAGTGCTTCTCTTTGTGGATAATTCCCTTTTCTGAGACTGTTTTGCCAATCTCTTGTTTGGTCTCTCTGTGTTTTCACCTGAACCTGCACCTTTTCCTTCGTGTCAGGCACCCCATCCTCAGCTTTCTGAGTTCAGCATGGCATAGGAGTCATGTTCTAATTCCAGGTCTGCCCTTGGCTATGTTCATTTAGACACAGAGGGTCAGAGGTTCTAAAATCCCTCACTTGCACAGCAAAAGACAACTCTGAGTTTGAACTTTATTTTTTGTGCCAAACAATTTAACTTATGGCAAATCTCTCCCATGCGAGCTATGCCTAATGGTGGTGGCCCTACCATTCGTAACCAAGCAATCCTCCTACTGTAGTTACCTAGGTGAAGCAGAGGTCCTCTCCCTAAGAGAATTCTGCTCTCCTTCTTTCCTTCCTGGCTGGTTCAAACTACAACCATCTTATCATTGATTATTCTTTCTTTCTACACATTTTGGGGACACAAAATTACATGACTTGGTGCCTCAGAGTACACATCAGAGCATTAGTAGATTTAGAATACTATAAAGAAATATGTTCTCTCCTGTTCAAAGTAGCATTTCCTGAATGCTTTTTCCACTGATTTTTTTTTTTTTTTTTGCATTAAACTAGTACAGGGGTGGACAAAAGTAGGTTTACAGTTGTGAGTATGTGAAACAGAGTTTATTATTGTATTATTATTTATTAATTATTGTGTTATTTATTGGTATTACAACTATAAACCTACTTTTGCCCACTCCTGTATAGTAATTAGAGTTGTCAAGAGAAAAGAACAACAAAAAACAATAGATTGGGGAGGGAGCCAGAGAGTCATAGAGAAAGAGAGCTTTTAAGGCACTGGCTCATACAATTAACTGTAAATGTTGTCAAGTTCAAAACCTACAGGGTAGGCTGGCAGGGGAAGAGCTGGTGCTATAGGTTCAAAGGCAGTCTGCTGGAAGAATTCCTTCTTACTCAAAAGATTTGTTCTTTTTTCCCTTAAGGCCTTCAACTGATTGGATGCAGCCAACCCACATTATGAAGGATAATCTGCTTCACACAGCCTACTGATTTAAGTGTTAATCTCACCTTAAAAATACCTTCACAGGTGCATCTGGAATAATGTTTGACCAAATATCTGGCTACTGTGACCTAGCCCAATTGATAGAAAAAAATTAACCCCAAATTAATTAACCCAAATTAGTATTTTATGGATAACACATTTTAGAAATACAGGGTGTTTTAGTGCTAGGCCAAGAGAATTTGGACTTTATTCTGTAGGTAAAAAATAATTCTAAGTTTTCAGTAGAGCTGTGGCTTGTACTTGGGGTGATTATTCCAAAGATATTTGACATGGTTTGGAGAAAGGAGAAGCTAAGCAGGGAGAGAAAAATGAAGATCTGTTTTAATGGTCTAGGCAAGATGTATCCCAGGGGAAGTAGGGGAGTGAGAGCAGAAGTGGAGAAGGCAGAGGGCCTTTCGGAAACATTTTGGAGGTACAGCTAAGACCCTGGGTCAAATAACTAAATTCGGATCCTAGAGAAGGGAAAACTCAGTAGTAATGCTAAGGCTTTAAGCCTTGGTCATCGAGAGGATGGCAGTGACATTGAAAGAAGCAGGAATATTAGAGGAAGAGCAGCCTTGGTAGACAGTGGTACCTCATATCTGGATAAGTAAAGAACATTGTCACTTTTTAATGATATAATGTAATTTTGGAAGTTTATAAGAGAGTTAAGACCTGAGATTAATATAGAACTTCACGGGAACTCCATGAGAAGAGTACAGCTATGTGCATCACTTGATTATGTGTCAGTCCAAACTTTTAAAAAATTTATTCCTAGAGATGAGGAACAGAATAAAAATTGTCAAGAAAACCAACTGCTCCACTGCTATCAGATTGGTGTTCACAAGGTGTGAATACCAACTCTCTGGGTTCTCAGTGATCAGGTGGGGCTTCCTAACTCATCACAGTAAACATCTCAGAGACTGGGAGAACTGGGGTCGAGAGGCTTGTCAGAATTTGATAAAGAAAGCCAGTGGCCCATAATAATAATAGTTTTACTTTTCTTTTCAACTTATTTTGCCTCCATTTATTTTCATTCTTTGTTGCAATGAGTAATTCCTCATTATTGGCTTGATCTTCTGACTGCAACAAAGATATTCATCTTCTCATCTTTGACACTGTTTTTAGTTATTTTATTTTTATAAACTATCTTTGGCCAACTGAAAATCCTACTAGCAAATTTTCACAAAGGAACTCTACCATTCCTATTTCTAAGATGAGGCTCAGAAAGTTTTTTGTATAAGCCTATTACTATCAATGAGCATGGGTGGAAGGAAGTCAAGAGAGCACAAATTCTGAGTTGAAGAGGGCATTTAGGACATTCCCTCCATGCCACAGATGAGTAAGCAGAGGCTGGGAGAAGTTGAAAGGCAGTCCTAAGGGTAAATGCAAGACTTGGAGCGGAAAGTGTGTTGTCCAACTTGCAGTCCAGGAGTCTTTCACTGTGCCGTGACCTAAGCACCAGAATTGCTAGATCCTATGGAGGATGAGAGAAGTACAGGCATGATCTTTTCCCTCTTAGAATCATATATTTGAACCAAAGCCAAACAAACAAACTTTCTCTAATGTAATAAAAGGCACTGGCCCTTGTAATACTTCACAAATTGGGAAAACTTTAGATTCATTTTTGCCAGATCATCTCAGTCTAAATTTTTCCACCAGGCTTACAAAATGTCATGATCATTTAAAAATCCTTTTCTTATTAAATCCCTAGATTAGGGCCACAGATAGTGACTTCTATTACTTATCGAGCAAAAAAATGAATCACTACATTGACATGTGCTTTCTCCAATTTACCACATAAGATGCTGGCAAATCTTTTGACATCTGTGCTGCCTGGGGTATATTGGGTCAAGAATTATATTAATTAGGCAAAGTGTACTGACTCCCCTCCCCTACCATGAATCATGGCATGTTTTTTGACTCTAGGGCTTGTTTACAGTTGTTGACTTCTATTGACACCTGCTGTTGACCTGGGGGCATGTCTGTAAAATACAGGTGGTGAGATGTGTTGTGGGCTGCAGGGAGTCACCGTGACTGATTACATATGCACGTGTGTCCTAGAAACTAGCACAGAAACCCGTTTAGATGGGAAGAATATGATCAGAAATGTTTTATTCTTTTGGTTGGGATTGAAATGTGAATTATTTTCACAGGAAAACATATTGAATGATTAAAATGTATCACAACGGAGTAGATTTGTATAAGAGCCCACTATGCACATGTATGCGTGAAAAAGTTGTATGAAATGTGGAAGTGAAAGGATGCTGAATTCTTTGCAAAGTGTAGCATTTGGAGCTTTAGGCCACCAGGGAAGTCATGCCAGGAGTGAGAGGGGAGGGATCAGTTTTGATGTCTCCTGAGAAGGATGAAAAACAAGGTCTCAGGAACCAAGGAGGACTTCTGAGATGTCAAAGCATAGACTGGATGAGCAGTGAGGGCTATGCAATCGACATGAGCAAGACTGAAAGTAGCAGTCCAGGCTGTCAGACCATCAGGAAGTGCACCTGGAGAGAGTAATTTGATGCCTGCGGCTTCATCCGTGATGGAGGAGGGTTTAAAGTGGGGTACTAAGGGTACCAACCTGACTGTAATAGTGGGAACCAGGGTTTTGGGGCTCGAATGATAGCTCTACTGTGTATAATTTTGTGACTTCAATTTAAAATAAATACAATGCACAGAAATGTTTCAATTTCTCTGAAACTTAGTATTCTCATTGTTAAAAATGAGTGTAATGATGCTATTCTAAATTGTTGATAGACAATTTCTTGTTAAATGAGATTATGTAAAAGCCCTTTGTGGCTAGTAACAGACTATGTGAATAAAAGACATTTCATTTATTATACAGTAAAGGTGAATGATAGTTTTAGGCTACATGTGGCCATTTCATCTTAATTAGACTATTAGAAAATAATTGTAAATTTATGTATGTCCATTTCAAGGTGAGAAAGTGGTATGAGAGACTGGTTATTTGTTCAAAGTCTTCTTACTTAATCAGAAAATAGCTTCTAAATTTTGGAGAGCAGCAATCCTCTTGTAACATATTTATTTTGCTACCTAAATCAGGAAGACATAGGTATATGATGACAATTCAAAAGGCAGAATTTGCATATTTCTTTAGTGCAGAAATCATTGTACCCCCAAAGCCTCAGTAGTATTTATCATCTATGCATTTTTTATAGACTCATTTGGAAAATGTCATGATTTATCAGGGCCACATAAATCAGAGTTTGCTGGATTTAATTTAACCTTTAAATGTCGCCTAGAGATGAGAGAATAATATTGAGTCATTTTTTTGTGTGAGATTAAATAAAAGCAGGTAGAGAAATCAACAAAATTTGGAGAAAAAAATTACTTGAATGAAGGATGTATATCACTGGGTATAAGAACTTGCAAATTTTTTTTTTAAACATAGCCTCTACTTTCTTTTTATATACCTCAAGCCAGTGATTTTCAATTGGTGTGCTATAAGAATTGTTAAAACATTCAATACCTATTTTGTCAGGGACATTGACCTCTTTTCCCTTAGATTGTTAAGTGAAAAAAGGACAGTAGGTAGCACAGCAATAGATGTCCCATGTGAATAAATCAAAAGTATACCTATTTTTTGGGTCAGATTGGCACAAATGCATTTTTTAGTGTGCCACAGAATTTTAGTAATTAGTTTATGTGTGCCATGTGCCACTAGATTGAAAAGGTTGACAATTGCTGCCTTAAGTGGTAACACCTTTGAACGATTGTTCTTTTTCATAAATGTTTTCAAAGTTCCAGAATCCTCTCCATTTATCTGCTGCCTCTCTTGACACATTGAAATCCCGCTGGATGAGGCAGGGTAGAGTCAAGTATGCTGCTGTCATCAACTGTCTCCAAGTCTCAGTGGTTTGTAACAACAAAGGTTTATGTCTCCACTGGTATCACAGTTACCTGTTATTGTAGCCAGTGAGCAGGAGCCCCCTTGGCTACAGATTAGGTCTGGGGTCTGCATAGGGCCTGAACTCGGCAAACCCAGTCCTGACAGGAGAAAAATGTTGGCCAATGTGGTCAGCAAACCTGGGCTGCTAATGCAGGCAATGAAAACGAGGAGGAAAATTGCTTTATGTGGACTTGGGAAACCCTCTCTTCATGGGCTGATGACCTTGGCAGAAAGGAGAAGCCAGAAGGGAAGAGGAGAGGCCTCAGTGGATGTCACTCTGATGTGATAGGGAAGCCACCATTTGGACATCTGTAGGTCCCAACCATGATGGGGAAAGAGCCCAGACAAACAGCATACACACTTCCACTTCAGGTAGCAGCAGAGCAAGCCACAGAGAGACTTATGAATTCAAAATGGCAGGGACGTATAATTCTCCCTGTGTAGGAAATTGAGAACAGTTATAATTGTGGACAATACCCTGATCTATTCTTCAAGTATTTTCTCAAGTGGCATTGAATCCCTCAAATATTTCCTGGTCCTCAACAAAAGTTTACCCTCTTTTCCCTAGACACCTGTAATATTTTCTCCCCCCTCTCATGGCACATATTATTCTTCATCTTGTGTTATGATTATTTGTAAATGTCTTCTATTTTCCCTGATAGGTGGTGGGTGAGTTATTGAGGGGTATAGATTGTACCTTGTTTATTGACCTGTGTCTAGTCATAGACACTGTACTTAGAACAGGGCAGTCTTTAATATTTTGATGAATTAATGGGTCTGGGTAAGAAAATACTCTCTTTTGTATCTCTAAATGTGTATAAGAGAAGGACTCTTAGGTCCATCTCCCCCAGGTATTCTGAATGGGTAAGAGGGGCACTTGTTTTAAGAAAGATACAAAAAATCACTTCCTTACCCCAAAAGCTTTACCTACTGATATATATTTAAAATATATATACTATATAATATATTAGAGCTATATAACTGAAAAATGAAATTATAAGATTTAAAATATACAAAATGATGATATGATATTTGTATACATTGTGAAGATTCCCACCATCCAGTTAATTAACACATACATCACTTCACATAAGTACTTCCTTTTGTGTGAAAATGCTGAACATCTATTTTCTTAAGAAATTACAATTATATTGTACAGTACAATTTTATCATCTGTAGTCACCATGCTATACATTTGGATGCTCAGAACTTATTCATCTTATAGCTGAGAGCTTGTACCCTTACAAACCTCTCCCCATTTCCTCCACCTCCTAGCCCCTGGCAACCACCATGCTACTCTGTTTCAATGAGTTCAACTTTTTTCATATTTCACATTAAAGTTATACCATGTAGTATTTGTCTCTCTCTGCCTGGCTTGTATCATTTAGCTTAATGACCACCAAATTCATCCATTTTGATGCAAATGACAAGATCTCCTATTTAAAGGCTGAATAATATTTTATCCTATATATGTACTACATTTTCTTTATCTATCTATCTGTAGAAACTTAGGTTGTTTCCATATCTTGGCTATAGTGAATAATGCTGAAATGAATGTGGAAGTACAGAAATCTCTTTGAGCTAGTGAATTTGTTTCCTTTTGGATGTATTCCTAGAAGTGGGATTGCTGAATCATATGGTATTTTCATTATTAGTTTCTTGAGGAGACTGTATGTTGTTTTTCATAGTGGCTGTATCAGTTTATATTCCAAACCAACAGTAGATAAGGGTTTCTCTTTCTCCACATTACTGCTAACATGTTATTTCTTGGCTTTTTGATAACAGGTACCGTAACACAGGGGTGTCCAACCTTTTGGAGTCTCTGGGCCACACTTGAAGAAGAGGAGTTGTCTTGGGTCACACATTAAATACACAGACACTAATGAAAACTGGTGAGGAAAAAAGTTTCATGCATAATTTTCATTTGTGGTGGCAGATATCTGCCACCACAATTAATTAAAAAAGTCATCACATAATTACCCTAATTATTATGCAGCAGCCCTTTTGATAATCTTTTAAAATAATCAAGCAGGTCCCTGGTTTGTGATCACTAATATAGTAAATGTGCATATCTAAGTAATAAAATATCACTGATTTTTTGAATATTTTTTAATATAAAAGAAAATAGGGCAACATAAACTAGTGGGATGTTTGACTCTGTGTTTGAGAAACTAGTGCATCAGTATCTGGTTTGATAGAAATAGTTGCATTCTCAGTGAGTTTTCAAAGTGCTCATCAGGTATTTTGGTTCTAATTTTACTCTTAATGTGTTTCATTCTTGAAAATAATTGCTCACAAATGTAGGTGCTGCCAAATAGTGATGCCATGAATGAGGCGTGATTTGAAGCAAAGGGTATTTGTCTCTGGGAATATAGGGCCTATAAAGTCCAGTAAAGAGACACGATCAAATTTTCCTTTAAGTTAAATGTCAGATTGCAACTGTATGCATTCCCTTTGAAAATTGGCAGCTAATATATTTATGTAAAATGAAAATGGAGTCACAAATATAGCAAAATATTGAATATTTTCTCAGAAATCTTGAAATCTGTTTTCAAATTCTTGTATCAAATTGAAAAGCAAGGCTGCATAGTTTTAGCTGTTCACAGGACTTTGTTTAGCCAATGTGTTGAAATGCATAAAATTGTTTGCCTTAATTTGAGCTTGCCATATTTCCATTTCATTTGGAATGCTATTATGGTTTTAAACATAGTATTGATAAATTGGTTTTCGCCTTGAAGATGCATGTATAACTCATTTAAATGAGCATTTAAATCCACTAAACATGCTAAATCTGTAAACCAGTTTTCATTGTGAAGTTCCAGCATAAATTTGTTTTTTGATACCATAAATGACTTGATAACATGTTGCAAATCATAAAATCTTTTCAAAATCTGGCCTTGACTTGGACTTCTAATGCTGACTATGGCAACATTAAACTTTGATGTTGCCATAGTCAGCATCAATACTTTTAAGGAAGGAATTCCTGGAATTAGTGCTGATTGAATCCCTTGGCTCTTATGAAATTCAGTTTTGATAATGTTTTGCATGATGTTATACATTTTTAAAGCTTTTGTGTATAAATTTTCTTGATGTACTATGCAATAATACTTCATCAAATGTGATTTTTGGTCAGCAATTGCATTGTCTTCTATTAATTTTACAAGTCTCTCTCTTTTACCTACCATCGCTGGGGCACCATCAGTAACTCTGTCAGGTATATGGACAGTGGACAAAGAAAATCACTTTAACATATTTTTTACTGCTTCTTGACTTAGTTGTGCCTTTTTAAATTTTTAAAAGGTTTTATTTATTTACTTTTAGAAGGGAAGGGAAGGAGAAAGAGGGAGAGAGAAACATCAGTGTGTGGTTGCCTCTTGCGTGCCCCCTACTGGGAACCTGGCCTACAATCCTGTGCCCTAACTGGGAATCCAACTGGTGACCCTTGGGTTTGCAGGCTGGCACTCAATCCACTTAGCCACACCAGCCAGGGTGAGTTGTATCTTTTAATGGCACTAAAGAAGCCATTTCTTCAGTGACATTATATTTGTCATCAATACCTCTGATAAAAATGGCGAGTTGAACTATATCTGTAGCATCGGTGCTGTCATCCTTTGCCAAAGCATAAAATTTAAAATTAGCAGCTTTACTCTTCAAACTTCTTATGACAGATTTCCAGTTTCTTCAGTTTGTCTTCTATAGTCTGGTGAGACAAACTGATTTCAGAAATATCCCCCCCTTTTCAGAATATTTCTGAATGAAGCATATTCAGAAATATTCAGGGCAAATTATATTTGTCATGCTTTCTATACATTGCTTAATAAACTCATCATCGGGAAAGCTTTTGATTTTTTTGCTATTAAATATGCTACCACATAACTAGCTTTTACAATGGAATCCACTTGAGTTGTAACTTTTTGAAACAATTTTTGTTGAGAAGACAGGTTTTTTCAGTTCCTCTATTTTGTTGTTACGACACAGTTCTTCATATGCACTGAATTTGGCAGTATGTTTTTGCATGTAATGTCTTTTCAAAGTATAGACTTTGAAAACTTACACAGATTCCCTACAAATTAAGCACAGTGCCTTATTCTTTGCCTCAACAAAAAAGTAGTCATCTGTCCACTTTGCATTGAACAATCTTCCTTCATCAGTAATTTTTCTTTTGGGTTCTTTTATCTTTTGAGACATTGTAGAAGCCATGCTAGGATTAAAAAATAATAATAGATACAGACTTTATTCACTATTATTATGAAAATTAATTGACAAGAAAATAGAAAGCAAGGTTTGGGCCCTTCCACAGCCTCTTGGCTGCTGATGCAGGATAATGCAGATGGCTGATTGCAAAGTGTAGCAGGAGACATATGAGGCACCACCAAGGTGTGGAAGAACCTTTAATAATCAAATAAGAATGCTTACCTGCCTTCTAAATGACATTAAATGCCTAACGTTGCAATGGTAGGTTGAGATATTACTGATAATCACTGCCTCGCCAAGTCACCATGAGCGCAGGTAAATTCTGATGGTGTTAGTTCTACTGTCTGTGCTTGGAAGGTCGCACACTGGAAGCTGCACTCCCCGGTAAAACTGAAGCCACACATGCACAAATAGTGACAGCATATGTACATTTATTTTACATGACATGGTGACATGTAATCACAAACAATTTCATAATATTTTAAGTAAATTTACAATTTTGTGTTGGGCTGCATTCAAGGCCATCCTGGGCTGCATGTAGCTCATAGGCTGCTGATTTGACACCCCTGCCCTAATGGATAGGAAGGGGAAACTCACTGTGGTTTTCATTCACATTTCCCTGATGATTGTTGATGTTGTGCATCTTTTCATGTATGTTTTGATCATTTGTATGTTTTCTTTTGAGAAATGTGTTTAGATCCTGTGCCCATTTTTAAATTGGACTCTTTTTTGATGCCATTGAGTTGTATGAGCTCTTTGCATAATTTGATATTAATCTTCTTTTGGATGTGTGGTTTGAAAATATTGCCATACCATAGGTTGTCTTTTTATTGGTGGTTTACTTTGCTGCACAGAAACTTTTTAGTTTGATGTAGTCCCACTGCTTATTTTTGCTTTTATTGTCTTGCTTTTTGTGTCAAAGTAAAAAAAAATTATTGTAAAGATCGTTGTCAAATAGCTTATCCCCTGTTTTCTTCTAGTTTTATAGTTTCAGGTCTTATTTAAAGTATCTTACAACATATATAAAAATCAACTTGAAACAGAATGTTTCATTCTGGGACAGAATGTTTCAAGTTGATTTTTATATATGTTGTAAGATAGGGGTCCAGTTTTATTCTTTTGTGTGTGAATATACAGTTTTCCCATTACCATTTATTGAAAAACCTATCCTATCCTCATTTAGTATTTTTTGGTGATTTTGTTGAAAAGTAATTGAACATATAGCATGGATTTATTTCTGGGCTCTCAATTCTGTCCCATTGATCTGTGTGTCTATTTTTATGCCAGTACCATACAGTTTTGATTACTGTAGTTTTATAATACAGTTTAAAATCAGAAAGTGTGGTAGCTGCAGGTTGGCTCTTTTTGCTCCAGATTGCTTTGACTATTTGAGGTCTTGTGTGGTTCCATACAGATTTTAGGATTAATGGCATTTTGACAGGGACCACATTGAATCTATAGATTGTTTTGTGTAGTATGGACATTTTAATAGTACTCATTCTTCCAATCCGTGGACACGAGAGATCTTTTGATTTATGTATCTTAAATTTCTTTCATCATGCCTTAGAGTTTTCAGTGTATAGATCTTACACCTCATTGGTTAAGTTTATTCCTAAGTATTTTATTGTTTTTTGATGCTATTGTAAATGGATTTGTTTCCTTAAATCCTCATTTAGATGGTTGTTTGTACGTGTACTATGCTGAATGGAAGTGGTGAGAGTGAACATCCTTGCCTTGTGTCCAATTTCAGACTGTGTATGATAGCTGTGGAATTGTCACATATGGCCTCATTATTTTGAGGTACGTTTCATCTATACCCAATTTATTGAGAGTTTTTATAACCGTAAAAAGATCTTGAATTTGTCCATTGCTTTTTCTGCATCTATTAAGATGATCATGTCATTTTTATTCTTCATTTTGTTAATTTGGTGTATCACATTGATTGATTTGTATATGTTAAATCATCTGGCATCCCAGGAATAAACCCCAGTTGATCCTTATAATGTGCTGTTGAATTTGGTTTGGTAATATTTTGTTGAAAAATTTTGCATGCATGTCAAGGATATTGGTCTACAAGTTTCTTTTTGGTTGTGTCCGTGTCTGCTTTTGGTGTCAGCATAATTCTGGCTTCATAAAATGAGTTCAGAAGTATTCTCTGCACTTTAGTTTTTTGGAAGAGTTTGAGAAGTATTGGTGTTCATTTTTCTTTAAATATTTGGCAGAAATATTTGCCAGTGAAGCTTTCTAGTCATGGATTTTCCTTTTCTGGGGAGGTTTTTAATTATTAATTCAATTTCTTTACTCATAATTGGTCTGTTCAGAATTTCTGTATCTTTCCATGATTTAGTCTTGGTAGGTAGGTTGTATGTTTTTAGGAATCTATCAGTTTCTTCTAGATTGTCCAGTTTGTTGGCATATAATTGTTCATAAATGTTTCTTATGATCCTTGTATTTCTTTATTTATTACGTCTTCTTTATTTCATTTTTATTGTTTATTCTATTATAATTATCCCAGTGTTTTCCCTTTCACCCACAGTCAATCCCCTCTCTGTTGTCCATGTCCATGTGTCACTCACACTTGTTTTTGACTAGTCCTTTCCCTTTCTGTAGGAGACCGTTCTGTGTGGCGTGGGCCCAGATCCCACTCAGAGATGCACAGGATCCACGCCCACGGGTAGGTTCTCCTGTGGGGAATCAGGCCTGCAATGATGTACCTAGGCCACTTTGAGACTTGTTTTTGCTAAAACTCCCTCATCCTGAATTGAGACAACAAGTGCTTACTGTAATTTACTAAAATCCAAGCGAAAACTCCCCAGTATGGAGTGTAACTGGTTCGACCACTTTTCCCTTTTCATTTGCAAATATCCTTCTTCTGTGATGTGATTAGCAGCATTGACTTCTTTGTTTTCTGTAAAAGGTAACCACCTAAAGCAAACCTGTGCATAGTAAATGAGGACCATCATGTAATGTGCTGGATATATAGAAATAAAGGCCTGTCATGGCGGAGGCCGCAGCGTTTGGCTCTTCTTGACAGCAAAGCCGCCTGCCCTTTTCCTCTACAGGACTCGGTAGTCTGTGTGAAAGTCTCATGTCACATCCACAATGGGGCGGACCCCACAAACTGGGGTCTGCCTCACCCTTCCTTCCAGCATTCTCCTCCCTCCCCTCCTACAGCTGTCAGTCTGTTCCATATTTCCATGTTTCTGGTTCTATTTTTCTCATTAGTTTGTTTTGTTCATTAGATTCCAGTTATAAGTGAGGTCATATGGTATCTGTCTTTTGCCAACTGGCTTATTTCACTTATCGTAATATTATCCAGTTCCATCCATTGTATCACAAAAGGTAGGACTTCTTTCTTTCTGTTTCATGGTATTCCATTATGTAAATGTACCAGAGTTTTTTAATCCACCCATTTACTAATGGGCACTTGAGCTGTTTCCAACACTTAGCTATTATAAATAGTGCTTCTATGAACACAGATGTCCATGCGTTCTTTTGAATTGGTGTTTCAGGATTCTTAGGGTATAATCCCAGCAGTGGAATCACTGGGTCATAGAATGGTTCCATTTTTAATTTTCTGAGGAAATTCCATACTGTTTTCCACAGTGGCAGCACAAGTCTGCATTCCCAACAGTGTACTAGAATTCCCTTTTCTCCACACCCTTGCCAGCACTTGTTTGTTGATTTATTCATAGCCATTCTGATAGGTGTGAAGTGATATCTCATTGAGGTTTTTATTTGTATCCCTCTGATGGCTAGTGATGTTGAGCATCTTTTCATTATGTGTACGGGCCATCTATATGTCCTCCTTGGGGAAGTGTCTATTTAGGTCTTTTGCCCATTTTTTTAATTGGGTTGTTTGTCTTCCTGATGTGGAGTTGTGTGAGTTCTTTATATATTTTGGAGATCAAACCCTTGTCTGAGTTATTATTGGCAAACACGTTTTTCCATATAGTTGGTTCCCTTTTCATTTTGAAGATGCTTTCTTTATCCATGAAGAAGCTTTCCAGTTTGATGTAGTCCTATTTGTTTATTCTTTCCTTTGTATCCATTGCCTTAGGAAATATATCATCAAAAATATCACTGAATGGGATTTCTGAAATTTTGTTACCTGTTTTCCTCTTGATTTTTATGGTATCATGACTTAAATTTAAGTCCTTTATCCATTTTGAGTTTATTCCAGTGTATGGTGTAAGTTGGTGGTCTAGTTTCATTTTATTTTCATGTTCCAGTTCAGTTCTCCCAATACCATTTATCGAAGAGGCTGTTTTTACACTATTTTATTTATGTTTGTGCCCTCTTTGTTGAATATTACTTGACCACAGAGACAGGGGTTTATTTCTAGGTTCCCTAGTCTGTCCCATTGAATCTATGTGTCAGTACATACTGTTCTTATGTCAGTACCAGACTGTCTTGATCACAGTGGCATGTAGTATAGTTTAATATCAGGTATTGTGATCCCTCCAACTTGGTTCTTCTTTCTCAGGATTGCTGAGGCTATTGAGGGTCTTTTATGATTCTATATGAATTTTTGAAATATTTGCTTTAGATCTGTGCAGTATGCCATTGATATTTTTGTAGAAATTGTATTTAATCTGTAGATTGCTTTGGGTAGTACGCACATTTTAATGATGCTAATTCTTTGAATCCATGAACGTGATATATACTACCATTTATTTGTGTCTTCCTTAATTTCTTTCTTCAGTGTTCTATTGTTTTCCAAGTACAGGTCTTTTGCATTCTTGGTTAAATTTATTCCTAGGTACTTAATTTTCTTGTTTCTGTAGTAAATGGGATTTTTTTCTTAGTTTCTCTTTCTGATACTTCATTGTTGGTTTGCAAGAATGCCATTGATTTCTGAATGTTGACTTTGTATTCCACTACTTCGCTGAATTCACTTACTAAGTTAAGTAGTTTTTTGGTGGAGACTATACGGTTTTCTATGTATACTATCATGTTGTCTGCAAATAATGACAGTTTTACCTCTTCCTTTCCAATTTGGATATGTTTTATTTCTTTTTATTATCTAATTGCTGTGGCTTGAACTTCCATACTGTGTTGAATAAGAGTGGTGAAAGTGGGCTTGCTTGTCTTGATCCTCATCTTACAGGAAACATTTTTAGTTTTTGCCCATTAAGTATGTTGGCAGTAGGTTTCCCTTGTAAGGCCTTTATTATGTTGAATTATGCTCCCTCTATTCCCATTTTGCTGAGTGTTTTTATCATAAATGCATGCTGCATTTTATCAAATGCTTTTACAGCATCTATTGATATGATTATGTGATTTTTGTCTTTCTTTTTGTTTATGTGATGTATTATGTTTATTGATTTAAGAGTGTTACACCATCCTTGCATCCCTGGGATAAATACCACTTGATTGTGTTATATGATCTGTTTAATGTATTGCTGGATCTGGATTGCCAATGTTTTGTTGAAGATTTTAGCACCTATGTTCATCAGAGACATTGGCCTGCAATTTTCTTTCTTTGTTGTGTCTTTACCTGGTTTTTGGAATTAGGGTGCTACTGGCCAGTTTGAGAGCCTTTCTTCCTCTTGAATTTCTTGAAGTAGTTTGAGAAGGATAGGTATTAGTTCTTCTTTCCATGTTTGGTAAAGTTTTCCTGTAAAGCCATCTGGTCCAGGGCTTTTGTGTGCTAGGAGTTTTTTTGATTTCTGCTTCAATTTTGCTAGTTGTTATTGGAATTGCAGGCTTTCTGCTTCCTCTTGATTCAATTTTCAGAGATTGTATGTTTCCAGAAATTTGTTCATTTTTGCCTAGGTTGTCCAGTTTTTTGGCATATAATTGTTCATAGTCATTTCTTACAATCCTTTGTATTTCTGTAGTATCAATTGTTACTTTTCCTCTTTCATTTCTGATTTTATTTACATGGGTTCTCTCTTTTTCTTGATGAGTCTGGTTAAATGTTTGTCAATTTTGTTTATCTTTTCAAAGAACCCGCTTTTGGATTCATTGATTCTTTGGATTGCTTTTTAAGTCTCTGTGTCATTTAATTATGCTCTGATTTTGATTCTTCTTTATCTCTGATTTTGAGTGTTGTTTTATTTTTGTTAATCTACCTAGAGATTTGTTAGTTTCATTAATGTTTTCTATTGTATATTTCTGGTTTCCATTTCAGTTTTTCTGCTCTGATATTTATTTCTCTTTTTCTATCTAATTTTGAACTTAGTTTGCTCTTCTCTTTCTAGTTCTTTGAGGTATCAAGCTAAATTGTTTATCTGACACCTTTGTTTTTTCTTCATGTAGGTGTTTTCCCTATAAGCTTCCCAACAGAACTGCTTTTGCTGAGCCCCATAAAATTTCAGTATATTCTGCTTCCATTTTCATTTGTCTCAAGATGCTTTTGACTTCCTTTAAAAATGCCTTTTAATCCATTGGTCTTTCAGAATCACCTGATATTCCTGACTTTATATATTAAATGGAAATTAAAGAGTGGGAGAAAATATTGTAAATGATGAGTCACTAGGGAGGAGAGAAGATGTGCTGTATTTTGTCATGTGTTGGTATTGAAGCTATGTAGAGGCTCTGCACTTACAGCCAGTTAGACACTTCTCATGACAAAGAGTCTTGAGACTCTTTAGCAAAGAGTCTTCCATTAATTAAGGTCTGAGCAAGTGAAGTTCTCCTTACTTGCTATTATTTTCAGAGTTATTGCTATATTGAGTCCTAATAACTTTTTAGTAGATAGTTTTCTAGCAGTTTTCGTTTCATAGCAATATTGATTGAGCAGAAAGTACTGACAGTTTCCATATATGCTCCTTTACCATCTTATTAACTTTTACCCTCAGGTCTCTTCACACATATACACTGAACAGGCTGATCCCTTGACAGCAGGTTGGGTCTGAGTTTGGGTTAGGCCTTTACCTGGCTGGCCAAATCTTGACAGATGAAACACAAAAAAGGATTTGTTAGTAAACATTGCCTGCTTGTCAGACAGTAAAATGGATAGGCAAAATGTCTACTGAGAGAAGAAACTACTAAGCAGAATTGTGAACAAATTAACTCCACCTTGGCAGTGGGTTTAAGGAAATAAGGATGTGGCAGGGGAGTGATAGGGGACTCAAGAGTTGGAAGATTTTAGTTCAAGGTAAAAAGTTATAGGCCTAGCAAGTAATGTATATGTTAAAGCTTTTGTTTCAGAAACTACAGATAAGGCCTGTCCTGACTCCTGGGAAAACAGCTGGGGCACTGCTAAAGATTACGGCCTGGGGACCAGTAGAGGCATCCAGGCCATTGTTTCAGGGAGAGACAGATGACCATCCCTCCCTGGGAACAGCTAACTGCCCAGGACAGGAATGTTGCAGCTTCTTTCACCTAATCCTCCCTGAATCTCAAAGCCCTAACTGCACCTTGTTTATTCCCTGGTATAAAAACGTTGGCCTGGAAAGAAAAGAAGATGGTCTGTTAGGCTATGATCCCGCCATCTTCTCAGATTGCCAGCCATCTGAATAAAGTGCCCATAAAGATTCAATTACTGTCATTGCTTATTGGGCTTGGTAGTGACGGGCAGCCCGAAAGCCCGTGTCTTTTCCAGTTTCAGGAGTGGGCTGGGAGAGGGCTTAAGTAACTTTAAGAAGACTAGAAGTTTTTAAACACTCAATTATAGAACTTTCTTTTTTTAGTTATCATATTTGTCTTCATCTTTGCCCTAATCTTTTCTTTGTACCTAGATTTCTTATCTTCTTGGGAGCCATAATCCCTCTTCATTAAATGGATACAAAGGCTGAATTTGTCATTTGAGACTTTCTCTGCTCTTATGCAGTCTGTCTGTGGACTTTCACTGCATTAGAAATGGTTGACACTTTCTCAAATGTCAAGTCCTCCTTGAGACCAATGGTTGTACTTAAACAATATTGCACACATTTCTTTTGACTCAGTATAGTTATGTGTGTGAAAGCTCAGAATCATTAATTAAAATTGACTTAAAACATAGATCATAGAAAGAGACCTTAAATGTGTTCTTTCTATATACCTCTTAACATTCTATTAATATGTCCATATTTTGAAATTGTACTTCCGGTTTCTAAATGCCAATAAACATAGGTTTTTAACTTTTATATATCAGCTCCATGGGAGTCTATATCCAGTACACTTAACACAGAAGTATTTTATGTAGGCTGAGAGGATTTGAAATAATTTAAGAAGTAAAATTATTACAGTTTTGAATATATATTTATATATATATAAACAAACACTGAATTTGGGAACAGAAAACAATAATCAGAAGGTGCAGTCAAAATTAGTATCTTTGAAAAAAAATGTTCAAAGTGTCTACTGAAAAACAGAAGCTGTTTTAAGACTTCAAAAGGCCATTCTGGAAGAGAGTGGATAGAATTAGTGATCACCTGTCATAGATGGCTAGTTCAACATATGCCAACTGAAAATCAGCATTAGCACTGTTAATAATTTTAAAAATAAGTTTATTTATATGGTATTTGCCCTCTCCTTGTGGTTTTGCTTTAGGCTTCAGAATGAAGATACCAATTCTATTTTTACTAAACAGACTTTAAAGTATAAAGAGCTTTAAAGTGTAACAAAGGGCTCTTCCTTTTTGCCTGAAGACATACCTTGCTTTATTGTGTTTCCTTTTATTGCATTTTACAGATGTTGCATTTTTTACAAGCTGAAGGCAAAACCTCCGCCAGCAAAAAGACTCACTTTATTGAGGTGCTTGCTTCATTGCAGTGGTCTGGAACCGACCTGCAATATCTGTGAGGTGTACCTTTATTGTACTTTTATTCTCCGCCAGTAAGTAGTTGCATCTGAGACAGGAATAAATACAGATCTATCTTGGTTACTTGCAAGGGAAAATTTCTTATTTCTTCATTTTTTAACTTTAAAAATGATGTAATCAAATCAAATTTGCTATCTTACAAGTTTTCCATTTGCAAGGATTCATAGCCTTTGAATTTCTTATTTCAGTGGAGAATGACATATCAGGACAGGTAGCCCTAAATATGCAACTGTGCATTTGAATGTGTTTGGACACTAGGGCAAAAAGTAAAGCAGGGGAGTGAAGGTCAGGGAGATATCTCTAGAAGGGCGAGGGAAAATATTACTGAGCAGCCCTGTGTGCAAAGCACTGTCCATATACTTTGCAGAAAATATCTTATTTGCTCCTCATGCAACTTTTTGTATTTTAGAGGAAAGAATGCTGAAGTTGGGTGAGATTAGGAAACATGATTAACATCATGTAATCAAACAGATCCAAGATACAGATTCAAAATTCTATTTCTCCTGTGAAAGTGGGCTGCGGGATGGGGGAGGAGATAGGGGATGGGTGCCTTCATTCAGAACCAAACTTTGGGGCTTGTACAGGAAAGGAGGTAGCTTGCATTTCAAGGGTTCAAGTTGGGAAAGACAATGATAAAATGACAGGTTAGAGTAGAAATATTCTGAATATCATCTACTGGAAACCCTGTTGAAATAAAACTTATTTAATGAGTGAAGATGTCTTGGTTAATTGGCCCTGTTACAGGGTGCAGCCAAGAGGGGGGACCCCAAATGGACATTTGAAATGGGGTCCAGAACTCAAGGTGTCCAGGAGATTCTAAGATGTCTTTACCCCTTCCCCCACAGGTGTGAGTTGGGGGAAGGGGCACACAGAACAAGAACATGCTGGGCAGCTTTGCAGCTAATCCATGGCATGGTCATTTAACATACCTATAGCCTTAGGCTGATCGCTTGAATATGCTAAATAGCTATGGCCATGCCCTGGGCCAGGGGGATGGAAAAGGACCCAACCCCCCCCCCCCCCAAGATGTGACTGGGGGGCAGGTCCCCTGAGTTACAGCGCCTGAGTGGGAGCTTGGAGAAGATTGGCTCCACGACATGGGTGACACTTGCCCAGACCCATGATGCTGACCAGAAAAGCTGGAAAGGACAGCAGATTGAGGGCAAGTGTGGCTGCATATGGGAGGAGTTGGAAATGGGGCTGCAGAGGAAGATTGGCGCGGGGATTTAAACCCAGACACAGCAGCCATAGAAGAGAGAACCACGCGGATTTGGCTGAGTGGGGACTCCTGTGGCCCTGGTGGAGAGAGGACCATGTGGCTGGAGCGGTGGAGAGAGGACCACACAGCTTTGCCAGAGTGGGGACCCCTGCAGCAGTAGTAGTGGTGTCACAGGTGGCGCGGGTAACCAGGTTCTTAGTGATCGGGACAAAGAATTGAACCAAACACACAGAGTTTATAGTATAAACAAAGAGGGAAGATTTATTAAGCGATAGTACATTCCACAGAACATGGGAGCGGGCCAACTCTAAGCAGAGATTGACCATGTGGATTGGGCGGATTTTCTTCTTATAGGGCGGAAGCTTCCTGGCTAGTCTTTGGCGGGCTTCTATTGCGCAGGTACAAAGAGTTACATTTCAAAGCTACTATGCATGTGTGGTTTCCCAATATTTTCTTGATTGGGTACTGGAGAAGGGAGTCCCACAATGTTATTTTATTATAATGCTATTATATTGAATCAGGGGTAGTGCGCAGGCGCATGCCATGATTCAAAGTTATCCCAGAAAACAGAAACAACCAGTCTTAGGGGGTCTTTGTCATGTATGGATGTTTTCTCCATCCAACCTTGCGGGGCTCCTGGAGTTCCCTTCCTGACTGCCTCCTGCCTCAGTGGGAACCACCACCCAGCTTTAGCAGAGATTCGGGCGACACAGCTGATGGTGCCAAGAACCGAGAGAGGCCTACCAGCTGAGCACGGATTACTGGGAAGAACCAGGGGTTGCCTGAGCCCGGACTTCTATTTCCTTTCCTGAGATATGGTATCCCAGACTGGGCAAGGGGGAAGGAAGGACTGTGTGCGTTTGTGGGTGTTTTAAGGGACTTTAAGATTCTGATAAAGATATTAGGTCACTACTTTATAGTTTGTATAGCACTAAGTAAAGATTTCCTTTCCTTTTCACGAATCTCTGGCATTGAGAGACATCTTTCCTTTAAGGCGGCGGACATGACGGACCTGAATCTCTTTTAGTAATAGTATTATCGTCCCAGGCCCCCCTTGTTTGCTCTGTAACAGCCCCATCAATCCAGTTACCTATTAGAAGTCTCGGCATCATTACCTAATTTTCCCTCTTTCCTCAAGAATAGGCTTGGAAAATCATGTGAGTTTGTCAAACAATAGATCCTAAAAGTAATTGTTATCAAAACCAATACTAAATATTTTTTTTCTAGTGAAGTGGCTTTGTAATCAGAAAGCAATTTTATAATACTGACTTTGAAATTTCTTCCTTTATGGTCTACCACATGATCTATACTTATTAGTATTTTGTGCATCCTTATAAAGAATGTGCATCCTCTAGTTATGAAATGTGTCCCAAAATAAAAATGTTCACTGTATTGCTTATTCTTTAATATTTTTATATTTGATCTTTCAGTTATGGAGAGATGTGAAGTCGCACACAGTGAAGGCAGATTTATCAGTGTCAACTATAGTTCTTTACTAAGATGGCTTCAGTTTCACTAGGCTTTAGACAGACTCCCTGCCCCCACCCTACTCGAGATACCAGACCACTTTCTTTCTTAGAGCATTTACTTTAGAAAAGTTGTAACTGTAAATCCTTTCTGTCCCATGACATATGAATATTTAAAAAGTCTCTTGCCAGTTTTACAATGCAGGGTGTCTTTCTCAAATACCTGGCAGCCCTCCCTTTGAAACGTGATCATCAAGGAAGATAGCGCCCGTGGCAGGGTAGGAGCCCAACTTTGGTGGATGCCTTGCTCCAAGTTGCAAAACTGTCTGAAGATTCCAGAAAATTTACTTTTCCTTTGGGTAAAGCCAGTTAGCAAGCAAAGATAGTCTGCGTTCCTCTCACCCTCCTTCCCTGCCCCCACTCCTAAAACTCTCCCATCCTTTGTTTCAACAGAGTAGAATTCCGAATGCATTCTTCTCTGTGTCCCCAATTGCAGTGGTCTTGAATGAAGTCCTACTTATTTACTTAACTTTTTGCATTACAATTCTTGCTCCTGCGAGGTTTGCAGTTAATCTAATTGTAGTTCCTTGTTTGTTATCTGGCTTTTCTATCTAACAGCTTTTAAGACCTTCTCAGGACCACTTTAAGTTTTGAATCAGACATTTCCCTACTGTGCAGATAATGTAAATTCAGATTGCATATCCCTTTGAGAGAAGGGTTATGTTCACAGATTCTCAGGGGAGACCATCACTACTGCTGCTATTTCCCACACAGTGTTAGAGATAAACAGGTTTCCCATTACTGCAGGCAGGTGGCCTTTTTCTGCCCTTAATAACGTGGCCCCTTTCAGAGTCTTGCCTGTAGGTGCTAGTCTCAGATTTAGCATCTTTCCCTCACATATATAATAAACGCTTTGGCAAACCCAGATCTAGTTTTCTGTTTTCTTATAAGTGATAAATCCCTAGAGCTCTAGTTTCCAGCATCGGGGTTGTTTCAAGATAGCCCTAGAGTCTGAGATCACTTATTGTTCTTATTTCAGCTCCCTACTCTCCAGTCTTCGCTATTTTTGTCTTTGTGGGAAATTTTCTTTTTCAGGGATTGGCAATGCATTTAGAATCCATTTGATATAATCTATTTACAGACATATATTGGAAATATTGCAGGTTCAGTTCCAGGCCCCTGCCATAAAGTGAATATAGCAATAAAGGGAGCTGTAGTCTTTTTGTAAAAAAGTGCAACATTTGTGGAGTGCATTAAAGCGACATATAACCTGTATTACCTATGTACTGACACAAAATTTTCAAAGTACAAAGAATGGGCATAATGAATGAAAAATTTTGATTTGATTCCATAGATTTTAGAAATCTTATGGATGACTTTCTATGGGGAATGCAATATTTTGGACAAGGCTGTGGCCTGGAAAGAGGCTTGTAAGAATCTGGGGGTAATAAAAGTTGTAGTGATTCAGCTTTCCTCTCACTATAAAAGAAACCATATTGGATGAAGGTTTCATGAGGTACTTGGTCCCGTATGCCAGGAGAATGCATGGTGACACTCTCCCAGGGAAAACAGGGCAATTGGTTCCTTTATAATTTGACATTTAGTTAGTAAGAATAATCTATTTACTTTCATTATATTAGCATTAGAATCAAACTCAAAACTGTCCTACTGTCAAAACACAAAGGAGAACAGAAGGCCCTTGGGCTATTTTACCCTAATTGAGGCACAAACAATTGCAGAGGAGTGAAGTGGGTCATTTTATGACCCATCTTCCTTTTGGGGGTAGTAATGGCCTTTCAGTTACCATGAACGCTGACACTGAGACTCAGTTAACTGGTAAATGCTTGACCGAAAGGATGTTTCTTTTTCAATCTGAGTGCTACCCCAGAATATTATTTATCAGTGAATTGCATTTCTTAATATTTCTTACTAAGAAATATTTCCAACTAATCAAAGCTGGATGATGGAGAAAAGAAATAATTCTAGAGTCTCAAGGGTTACAAAGGACAGAGGTATGAGGCATATTAATTATGTAATTAGTTCAAAAATTTTTGATGTGTATTCATACGACAGGACCTTAGACATTTAGAAATCTAATTGGATTGCTGTAAAATGAAGATAACAGGTAAGTCGATAAAACAAGACTAAAATAAGAGTCTCACTTTTCTGCAGAAGACTGGCAGCAGCATATATAAATTATTAGTTCAAAGAGTGTACTGCCTTGTTCTCTCTCGGTTGATTGCTTTCTGTGGCTTCATAGAGACACCCAGATTGACATTTTGACCAATGTTTATATTCAGAGACAGTAAGAATCCTTTCAGTGCTGGATTGACAACAGTTTGTAACTGGCTAGAAATGACCATGATTAAAACATTACTAAGAGCCTTAAGTACATGACAGCTACAAAAATTCTTTGTTATGTAATGAAATAATTCAGGCAAAGCTTGTGATTTTCTCACTAGTCAGTGAGAAACACTACACTAGTCAGTGGTGTTTCCAGGGTATCGAGGCGGGAGGGCTTTTGGCTGTCAAGAGCAGGGGCAGTGGCCATGGTGGGGTTGCGTGAACACCAGCGGCTTATTCTAAAGCTGCATTTGTTGCACAAGCAGACTCTTTTAATGTGTTACAGATCAATGTGAATAATAAATATCTAAAGGTATTTTAATTCATGCTTAGCACAAGATTGAGGAAACCTCGTTCTATATCAATGTGTTATTTTAGTTTGGGAGTCTTGAGGAGATTGATGGAAATAATGAAGGTGTCATCTCCCAAAATACTCACTGTTATCAACACTGGCTTAGTCATATCATTAACATTAAGAAACTGTCTTTAGATGTTCTTCTAAAATACTGGTTTACCCTTCACTCTTACCCATATTTTCTTCCTCTTTTGATGGTGGAAGCCTTTGAAATACAAATTTTGGGGGTTAAGGTAATTACAAAATGGTAAGCTAAATGTATCACATTTGGTTTTAACCATCCCAAACTCAATTATTTTCACAATATTAAACGAATAGGGAAGAGCTACAAGGGACCTTAGAGAACTGGTCCAAGCTCTTCATGCTGTAATAAACTGACAGAGAAGTGATTGAGTTGGTATCTGATAGTTTGGGTCAGAGTCTGCTGAATGCTCCTAACATGCGTTCACTGATTTTATCTTTGGTGATACAACCCAGAATGATAAATACTTTAGGGTATGTGGTCATGTCACTGGGTCCTAACCAATAAGCTTAAGTGCCATGTAGCATTTCCAAGATGTCATCATAAGAGAGATTTGTCCTTCATCCTCTTTTTCCACTCTACTGCTGAAATATGATAAAATATCCAAGTGATGGCTGGAGCACTAACTTCCATTTCAAACCATAAGGACAAGAGTCACATTGGAGGGATGATACAGCTGAGAGCTTGAAGGAACCGGGGTCTTGATGACAATGACTGTAGAGCTGCCACATTGGGACCTGACCACCTAGCCCTGGACATCTGTCTTAAGAGAGAGAAACACTTCTAATTTGTTTAAACCACTGTCATGTTGGCTTTTCTATCACATAAAATTGCACTCATTTTTATATTTTCCTAGTGATTTTTATCACAGCTTCTCTGAAGTAGATTTAATCTATGAAATTATGAGTCATTTTATAATATACTATATGTTGTTCTGTCATTAATTTAATTTCCTTATTTGATGTCAGGCTCTATGCTATGTATTAGCAGTGCAGAGATAAATTAGAATTAGTTCCTACCTTCAACCAGCTTGTGGTCTAGCCAGGGAGATTGACATGTGAACAAATAACTGTGAAATAGAATTTTAATAGTTCAAGGCATCTACAGGTACTTTGGTGGAGTGAAATGGAAAGTGAGCAATTCTGCTTTTTAGGTGATGGAGAGGGTCCACAGAGGAGGAAGTAGTGGAACTGGTTCTTGAAAGATTGGTAAGAGTTCTATAGTTAAGATAGGCAGGAGGTAAGTTTTCATCAAAAAAACTTTTATAAAGACTTGAAGGTATGGCACAGATTGACACATTAGGGGAACTCTGAGTTCTTTGGAATAGAATTACTGGAAAAGTGACAGTAGATTATGTTATAGTGCACAGGTGGCAAACCCAAGGCCTGTGGGCTGAATCTGGCTCTCTACCTTGTTTTATCCGGCCCAGCACCTTGTTTCTACCTGGTGCAGTGCTGAGCTCTTGCTTAACTGTTAAGTAGTAGTTATATTTATGCAGTCCTAAAATTACATTTGACCCTTTGAAGACAACCTTGAGGCTGCTGTGGCCCGGGGTAAAAATGAGTTTGATACCCCGTATAGTAGCTAGACCAATTTATATATCTGATGTCTGTGTCCTTAGCAACATACATTTTCATAAAAATTTGCATTTTGGAACATTCGATACTTTTAAAAAAGATTTTATCATTTTTTAGAGAAAGGATGAGATAAGGAAGGGAGAAAAAGAGGGAGAGAAACATTGATATGTGAGATAAACATGAATCAGGTGCCTCTTGCACGGCCCCAGTAGGCATGTGCCCTGACCAGGCATGTGCCCTGACTGGGAATTGAACCAGGGAACTTTTGGTTTGCAGCACGATGCTGAACCCACTGAGCCACACCAGTCAGGATGGAATATTTTATACTTTTGATTAAATTAAGGATTTAACCTTTACTGAACACTTACTATGTGCCAGAATTATGTACTTAATATGCATATCTCATTTAATACAGCACCTTTTGGAGGTATTATTATTATCGTGCTCAATTTACAGATGGGGATGTTAAAGCTTAGAAACAGCAAGTTATTGGTCCAACATTATGTGTTTAGCAAGTGACAGAGCAGATTCAAGTTCAAGTCTCTCTATTTTCAGAGGCATGCTCTTACCTATTAAGATTTAATCCACTTGTCTTGCTGTTCATCTATCCACATCTATCATGTCTTTAATCATCACTCTACTTCAATCCAAGGAGATCTTCTATTTGAATATCAGATATATTCAATATAGATGGTGCTGCTGATACTGAAGTTATTACAGAGAATTCAAATATTTTAGAAGTAGATGATTATATGGTGGTCAGGAGATGGCAATTTTAGAAATAATATTAAACCAAATTTGATGGTTTATGAAGACACATCTTTGTGTATGTGTATCTGTCTAATCACAGAAACCTAGATCTGATAGGAACCTTAGAAACCAGTATGGTAAATCTCTCAAAGGTTTAGAAAAACAAGTCTTCCAAAACTATTTGAATTTCTGAATTTTTGGCTCTTTGGCAAGTGGCTTGCCATTCATAAACATCTGCAGAGAATTTCTGAGTTACAGACATGATTTATTAATTTATTGATGAAGGTACCTGAGAGTCATTTGCAAGAGCAGAAAGCATTTATAAAGGCATAAAGAATGCAATTTAATAAAGATGCCAACTGGATGATAATGATTGTCCCAAGGAGTGAAGAGCCACTGCCCATAAAATGGCAATTTGGTTTCTTTAGGAGACTTAACTCGTAAACATATTCATTGGGAAATTGTAAGTGGACAGACTGCTTCTGAAAAATGTTAAAATTACTTTGCAAAGGAAATGGGCCTGTAATAAAGAGACAGACAACTGAAACTCTAAATGTTACAGAATCGTACGGCCAACTGACTCCTGTACTTTTGCATTTACATCATGTAAAATATGTAGCTTTACATTAAATACTGTTTTTTAGTCTTCTCTAGTTATTGTGACATAACTCCTAAAGGATCATAACTTCCTTTAGGGCATAACTCCCTTGATTGTGCTGTTTTGTTTGTTCTGTTTTGTCTCTTTATTATTATCTTTTGTATTCCCACGTTTGAGTCAAGTTAAGCATTTGTTAATATTTCTGAATTCAACAACAGAAAACTTGAAACCATCAAGCCTATATACACCACAGGGAAAAAAAAATCACAGAACAAGGAGATTAAGAGAAAAATGATGTTGTTTGATTCCTACTATGGTTTTCATTCATTCATTTCACAAGCACATATTGAGAATGTGGTGCTGACATATAAAGGGCACCGTGTGAGGCCCTGAAGGAGTTGCAGATAGCTTCTTCTGAGGAAGCATGAGGCCCAGTAGTAGAAATAAGACATGCACATTAAAAACTTTAACACCAGGTAAACAGAGAAATGTGCCCTGACAGCCTATTTAGTGTACCCAAATTGGGTTGTACCAGTTTCAAAATAGTGGAATAGAGTAGTTTCTGTTTCTCTATTTTCTTGAAAATCATACCAAGCAGTAATCAGAATAAGAAAGCATGAAAATTTTACTCCAGTAAAAAAGGCTGATATCTATAAACTTACAGTATAATATGTGAAGACAGAGATGAGGAAAGTTAAATGTGAATTCCTGTAGCAATTAATCATAGTGTTGTTATCAATGAATGTTCTGACCAGAAGTAAGACCAGAAGTAATTTCCCTCAGAAATATGGAGATATGAAAATCTATATGAGGAGTGGTTCCCTTCTCCCACTTCCACAGGAGACTGGAGATTTATTTTCTGAGGAGCAGAGCTAGAAAGACTCTGCATGTCAGGGACAGAGGACAGGCAGGTAGATGCCATGCTGAAAAAAATGGGATTAGGTCTGCATACTGAATAGGAAACCCTGGGCCATTTCTCCCACTCATCTCCGGAATTCTGACAGTCGTGTTTATTTAGAGTCTCTCCCCGGGTTGTTCAGCTGAAGTTCACGGATAAGGTTTTACTTCTCTGCCTTGCTGACCTGACCCCTTTCTTGCCCTTGGCAACTAAAGGGTTAGCAGCTGGCACAGCAGCGGGCATAGCAGCGAACTCTGCTCCAGCTCTCCTAGCTACACCAGTTGTTACATGTTTTGAATATCTCTCTTCCCTCTTCACCCCAACCTCCTAAAGACTACAGGAGGGATTCTTCTTTGGAGATTCATTTCTATAGAAAATAGCTATAGACATCAATATTTGTGTATATATATCCCCAGCAACAAGACCAGGTGGTCACACAGTCACCCTGTAATAAAGACTGGTCTAAAAGTTCCACCCACCACAACACAGAACTTCCGATAGCTTTTTAGTCCATAGCACATTAGACAGCATTCTGTTCTGAAAGAAAAGCATCACGTCAAATAAGCAGCAGAAGATAACAGTAGGGAAAAAAAGAAGAGCTGAAAAAAATTTAAGTCATAATTAATATCTACTGAAGGAGAATAGAATTTATTTCTTTAATAAAATATTAAGAGTATTTTATATTAAAGGAATAATTAGAAAACCAGAGGGGTCTCCTGGAAATTAAAAATATAAGCTCTAAATCATAAAAATTTAGAGGACATATTAGAAAACTTTTAGTATTTCTACTAGCTAAATGAACATAAAAAGATGTGGTGGATAGATTAAAACAATAAGAATTTTCCTATGAATTTAGGCAGTCAGACATCTACCTAATGAGAGTTTCAGAAAAAGAGATCAGAGAAATTGTTGGGGAGGAAATTATCAAAGAAACAATTGTAGCAATTTTCCAGAACCAGCAAATTCCCAGCCCAGTGTCTGCTTTTATTTATAAAATTTGAAATATCAAGGATAAAGAAACATGTTTTCCAGTTTTATTGAGATATAATTGACATACAGTGCTGTATAAGTTTGTTTGTACAGCATAATGATTTATCTTATATATGTGAAATAATGACTACAATAAGTTAACATTCATCTCATGTAGATACAAAAATATTCATATATATGTGTGTTTTTCTTGTGATTATAACTCCTGTATACATACATATATGTAACACAGCAGTGTTAATTATAGACATTATGTTGTACATTATCAGATATCTTCTCAATATAGTGCTTTTGTTTCTTTCGGATATATTCCCAGAAATGGAATTATTGGGTCCTATTGTGTTTCTCTTTTTATTTTTTTGAGTAAGGTTCATACTGTATTTCATTAGTACTTATTTATCTTATAATTGGAAATTTGTACAGTTTTGACCACTTTCTTCCAATTCTCCCTACCTTCGCCACACCTCCAGTAACCACAAATCTGACCCTTTTTTCTATGCACTAGATTGACTGTTGTCATTTTCTACATTCCACATGTAAATGAGATCATCAGTATTTGTCTCCCTCTGACTTACACACTTTGTCAGGGAGAGGAAAGGAGGGCAGTCAGGTTAGGCAAAGGAAACAGGGATGGGAAAGGGAGAGAAGTCGAGTGTTACTCAATGTAGAGTAATTGGGAGAGAGGGTATTGGCAGAACATATTTTAGGTACAGGATCCTCTTTTGATAGTTAATGTTGGTAACTCTGGTTTCCACTTTACATGAGATGGGAAGACTTTTATGCTGGTTGTCTGTGTTTATGCATCTGGAAATAACCTTTCTCAAATTTTTTGATAAAGATTACTCAAGTTCATCAGTAGTATGTTAGAAATACCAATGTCAAATGACAGTAGTATGAGAGTATTAAAATAACTTTTACAATTTGGTATAGTTTTGAATGTATAGCAACAAAGTTATGTATTCACTTTCTATTCTATTTAATTTCTGTTTTAATATCTAAGTCCAAAATAATGAATTTTTTTGCCTGAAAGAATTCTTGGGTGTTCCAATTAACACCTTAAATTGTGATTAAACATTTACAAATTAAAGGTCTCTCCAGGGAGTCTTAACATCTAGGGGACATATCTCTTCCACAGACATCTGTTGTCATCTAAGCATATTTTATTACTCAAATGAAATGGGATTTTTAGAACCATAATTCTCAAGAAGAAAAACAAGATATGGAAAAGTTTATTGACTTTTTATTATATATTTAAGTTGCTGAACTGATAAATATAATAATGTAAATATTTGACAAATTCTTCTGGAATTATAATATCAGAGGTTTAGCTTAACATGGCCACATAAATCTGAAAAAACAAAAACAAACCCAACCTTCCTTAAGCAACAAACGACAATGGGAAGTTAATTGGAGTAATTGCCATCCTGTTGATATCTGGGGTAAATGAATTAACATACATAAAGTGTTTAGAATAGTACCAGTCATATAGTATGTGTTTAATGAGTTTTAGTTATTGTTGTTACTTAAGTTATGTTCGGCTTGCATCACATATTACTTTCATAGGATGCATTTTCCTTCATACCACAAAGCTGAAGGATTTTAGATTTCCCAGCAAGTCATGTAGATACAAAATGATTTATAAATTCAGTTGTATATAAATAAAATTAATACTTTTAGTGAGTGGAGATGCAGTGTAGTTAAGAAAAATTTCAGGCAAGTCAGGACAAAAACTGGGTTGACCTTCAACAAAGTACTTTTAACCTTAGTTACTTATTCTCAGAAATGGAAAAATTAACATCAAATTCACATGTTACCTGTGAGAATTAAATAGAGTAACATGTAAAATATTCTATATTTCCAGTTTTCCAGTGCAAATGGAATTGTTTCTTTTTCTTCTATTATCAAGCATCAATGATTTGCCTGTGTATTAGTTTTCTATTGCTGTCATAGCAAATCACCACAAACTCGGTGGCTTCAACCAACAAACATAATCATCCAGTTCTGTAGATCAAAGACTGGAATGATCTCATGGGCTAAAATCAAGATGTCAGCAGGTTGGGTTTGTTTCTGGAGGTTCTAAGGGAGACTCCATTTTCCACTCATTTGGTTGTTGGTGGAATCTTTGCTGTTGCAGGGCTAAGATCCCATTTCCTTGTTGGGCATCATCTGCAGGCTGTCCCCAGTGTCTTCTAGCAGCTACCTGCACTTTTGGCTCATGGCCCCCCTCCTCCATCTTCAAAGCCAGAAACTGAAGGTTAAGTTTCTTTTATGCTCTGAAACTCTCTCCTTCCTCCATATGACTTAACTTTTGCTCCTCTGCTTTTAATGACTTCTGATTAGATTTGGCTCATCTGGATAATGCAAAATAATTTCCCTAACTGAAGGTCTGTAACATTGATTATATCTGCAGTGTCCCTTCTGTCATGTAAAGTAACATATTCACAGGTTCCTGGAATTAGGGGCCACTATTCTAGCATGACTAGGTATTCTGCTAAGCAATGAGCAAAATAATAATAATGTAATAATAATAATATTAATATTTAACAAGCCCTGTGCTAAGGATTCTACACATAAATTTAACAAATCAACTCAGTAAGGTAGGTACTAGTATGGGCCTTATTTTGCAATGAGGAAACTGAAGAATGGAATCAAAAATCACTTGCCCAAAGTCACCAAATAAGCAATGTTGGGAACCACTTTGTCTGGTTTCAGAAGCTGTAACACCCTATGGCTAAGGCTGGTAAAGGACCTTGGGACCATAAGCCACTAAGGAGACAAAGCTTATTTTCCTGGTAAGGGTGCCACATCTGCTGCCTTTTATTTTACCTTGTTTGACCCTGGGTGGATGACTAGTTAGCCAATAATGAGTAAGATTCCTCAAAGGAGGGACAACCTAAGATAGGCATGGTCATGAAGGGCCCTCAGGGAAGGACTTGGGGGGCTATAGAAAAAGGGGGTGATGGACCTTTGCCCCTCAGCTTTGACATAGCCTGAGTCCTCATTCTGTCCACAAGAAGTCTCCTAATCTCTTGGCTGCCTTACTTCCCCTGCCTGGCTTAAGCCTGAAACAATGACAGAGGGTGGTGCAGCCCTGTGCTGGAAAGGGCGGGCTCCCCGGGTGATCAGGCCTAAGAAAGAATATATAAAATCCTGTGAAACCTGCTTTGCTAAGAATACCCTCAATTTAAATGATAAGGGTCCAAGCATAGAATGAGTTTGTTTCCCCAAAGTTTTATGGCCCTTTAACTATCTGACCCTGACTCAGAATAAGCCCTCATAGTTCTTTGAATGGTATCTATTGTTTGATCATTACTGCCTGACAATGATTGATGAGCTTTACTTGTATTCTTGTACAAATGAACCCAATAAAAGCCCATTGAGGAATAGGCTCCTGGCCCCTCTCCTTTGAGAGACTGGCCACCTTTCCTCCCTAAGCAGATCATGTCTTGGTAGACTTATTCTCATCTGTGGTGGATGATGGGGGGTAGTTCTGTGGGCAGAGGCCTCCTCCCCCCCACAAAATAAGGTAGGATTTGAACACAGGCGATCTGGTCTTAGAATGAGAAAATAATGTCCCATCTCCACTGAATTCATTGTCAAATGGGTGCTGGGGAGATGGGAAAACAATAATGAAATCTCACACATAAAGGTGATGTTATAATTGTGGTAAGTTCTAGAAAAATTGTGCATGGTACTAAAGAAAGTCTGAAGTTGAGAGATTGACCTAGCTAGAACAATGCTTGGATATGGTGAGTTGTTTACATTAGGGCTCACTCTGGGTGTTGGACATCCTATGGATTTTGACAAATGTATAGTGACATATATCTATCAGTATAGTATCATGTAGATTAGTTTCACTGTCCTAAAACTCCTCTGTGCTTCACCTATTTATCTGTCCTTATTCACTAACTCTTGGCAAGCCCCAAAGCTTTTATTATCTCCATAGTTTTGCCTTTTCCAGAGTGTCACACAGTTGGAATAATACAGTATGTAGCCTTTTTAGATTGGCATCTTTCATGTAGCAATCTGTTCTCAAGCTTCCTCCATGTCTTTACATGACTTGATAGCTAATTTCTTTTTTAGTGCTGACTATTCCATTGTACCACTGGATGTACCACTGTTGATTTATCCATTCACCCACTGAAGGACATCTTGGTTGCTTCCAAGCATTGGCAATTATGAGTAAAGTTGCTATAAACATCTGTGTGCAAGTTTTTGTGTGTATGTAAGTTTTCAGCTCCTTTGGGTGGATACCAAGGACTGTAACTGCTGGATCATATGGTAAGAGTTTGTTTAGTTTTATAAGAAATGGCCAAATGATCCTTCATGGTGGTTGTACTATTTTGCCTCCTCATCAACAGTGAATGAATGGAAGTTCCTTGTTGTTCCATGTCCCAGAATTTTGTATTTAGAGAGTTCTGGATTTTGGACATCCTAATAGGTTTGTGGTGGTATCTCCTTATTGTTTTAATTTGCATTTCCCTATTGACATTATTATGTGGGACATGTTTTCATATGCTTACTTGAAATCTGTATATCTTCTCTGGAAAGTTGTCTGCTAAAGTTTTTGGCACATTTTCAGATCGAGTTTTTGTTTTCTTACTGTTGAATTTAAAGAGTTTTAAAAAATATTTTGGATAATAGTTACTTATCAGATATGATGTTTGCAAATATTTTCTCACAGTCTGTGTCTTGTTTCCTTGTTCACTTGACTGTGTCTTTTTTTAAAGTGTCTTATTTTAACATTCTAATATCAAACAAGTTTGAGAAACACTGACATTAAAAGTGTCTTAAGTCAGTGGTTCTTAGCATTGTCTGCACATGAGAATCACTTGAGGGTGTCTTAGAAAATATTTTACCTGAGAAATTAAATCAGAATCTCTGTGAGATGGGTCTTGGCATTGGTGTTTTAACAGGTGATTGGACTGTGTAGCCACACTACACTCTGCATTATATAACAATTCTAGAGAGCATCTGAAACATAAACCTGGGTAATGTAAAAATAGAAGCAAGCATACTAGGCATATGGTAAAGATAATTTATAACTCCAAATAAAGATAAATTATTTAAAATGAAAACTACAAAGTCGTAAAGGAACTGAATTATGCTGCATCCACTGGGATATTTTCAGTTTTTTCCAAGTGAGTGTATAAAAATTATCTTTGCTTCTTCCAGCAGAAATGATTAAGTAGGTATCAAATACTATACACCTGTGTTTTGTTTAAACCAGACACAAAACAAACACTTTAAATTTAGAGTACCTCTTCATCAAAGGGATGAGATCATTCAGACAATGGAAGAGTAACTTGATGTGACTATGGGCATGCTCTGAGATGATCTACAGACTAAGGTAGAACCAGCAGTTCTGGCTTATAAATTCTATATTTTGACTTTCCAAAGTTTATTTTATTTTATTGACCTGAGATGAACTAGTTAATTTCAACTTCATTTCCTTTCTTAAAATTCTTTTTTTTTTAAATTGTTGTTCAAGTACAGTTGTCTCCATCTTCACTCCACCATGGCCTCCTGCCCCAGCCAGCCCACCTCCCAACCTTGATCTTACCTCCTTTGGCTTTGTCCATGTGTCCTTTATAGATGTTTCTTGATGGACCTTCCCCTATTTTAAAAGGCATTAAAAAACTTGCAGTTTGTTACTGCATACTGGTGTCCAATGTTGAGAAAGTTTTACATTAAAGCCAAAGCATAAATAACTAATAACTAAAAAATAATTTCTGTAATAATTAAATTTAAAAATGACAATGCCAAACACCTAGTGATTATCATCTCATTCATTAGCGACTTACAGAGGACATCTAGGTCTGTGATCATTCAAGATACCAATCCATATTTCAGAGATGAGAAGGTCTGGAGAGGATCCTGGCTCTCTACTGTAATTGTTTGCTCCATGTGCCCTCCACTCCCGTAATGTACTCCTTTTCTGTGTAGCATTTTTTCCACCCAGTACCATTATTTTAAGATTCATTCATGTTGCTGCATGCAGCATCAGTTCATTTCTTATTGTTGTTGAGTAGTAGTCTATTGACAGATATACCATAGTTTGTTTTTTCTTGATGAAAATCCAGGGTGATTTAAGGTTTCGGCTATTACAATTAAAGCTTCTAGTGAACAATATGCACAAGTTTTTGTGTGGCCATATGCTGCTTTTCTTTTGGGACCTAGGAGCAGAGTGCCTGGACCAAATAAAAGTGTGTGTCTGAGTTTTAAGAGTTGTGACAAACTCTTTCACAAAGTATTTACACATTCAACATTCTGACTAATGTTTTGTCCAGAGAGATTAACCCTCCCAAGGCCTGAGTCATAATACTCTGGAATTTGAGTGAGGGGCGGGGACCAGATCTAGTACTTTTACTAGATCTCCCTGTTTGTAGTGTGGTACCTCACCTTTAAACTGACTGTGTTTCATTTACCAACAGTCTGAGACTGTTGGACTCGATTTCTCCAGAAAACATATGTCATCTCCTGGGGATTAAAGAAAGGAGAAATCACTTGGTTGCATGAGTCAGGGAAAAGACAGAGAGTCTAACTGCTCCTACGTAGATTGCCAGGCCATCCCTCATTTCCAGTGTTGGGCCTTACGCTCTCCCCCGCCTCCCATGCACCTTCAGAGAGACAGATATCTCTAATGCTCGACATTTTCCTGGCTTGTAAAAGGTGAGTCAGTATAGTTGTCACTGGCATTTTCTTTAACGTTCTCTTAGGCTACACTAATCTTTTCTGCAAAGTTAGCTCTCACTCTCATCACAACTCTATGGTTACAACATCTCATAATATGCTATGTTCATAATATACTATGTTAAATAATGGTAATATCAGCCCTGAATGGAAGAACTCTAAACCTACATCATCTGGGAAGGAGTTGAAAGAAATGCAGTATTAGTTTGAAGTAAAACAGATTCAGGAAGAACATTTTAATTATTTTCAAGTACAGTAAGGACTTACTGCCTTGAGATAAACAACAAATTTAGATCTAAGGCAGCTTTAATCTCAATACAAACCTGTTAAACCTTTCCAAATGTCGAGTGAGCTGCTTTATTTATTCTCTAATCTTGGGAACAATTATATATAAATTTATCATCTATAATGTGTTTATATATTGTAATACAGACATATGATTTTAAGTATGTGACATACTTGTTATAGTTATTATAAAAAAATGAAACATAAGTGTTGGTGAGAAGGTGGAGAAAAGGAACCCTGTGCACTGTTAATAGGAATGCAGATTGATGTAGCCACTTTGGAAAACCATGTGGAAATTAAAATTAGAACTACCATACCCCTTTTCCAGCAGTATGTCTGCTGGGTATATGCCCAAAGGAAGTGAAATAAATACCTCAAGAGTACCTAAGTGTCTATCCATAAATGACGATAAAAAATTGTGATATAAATGTATCTGTGTGTGTGTGTGTGTATACACATACATATACATACATACATACACACACACACACACACACACACATATATATATATATACACACACACACAATGAAATATTATTCGGCCTTTGAAAAGGAGATCCTGCCATTTGTGACAACATAAGTGATCTTGAAGACACTGTGCTAAGTGAAATAAACTAGACACAGAAAGAACAATACTGCATAATCTCTTTTACATGTGGAATCTAAGGTGAAATACATAGAAGCAGAAAGTAGAACAGTGGTTACCAGGTGCAGGAACATGGAGGAAATGGGGAAATGTTGGCCAAAAAATACAAAGTAGCAGTTATGAGGGATGAATAAGTCTACAGATCTAAAGTGTAGTGTGTTGACTATCCTTAATAATTCTGTATTGTATACTGGAAATTTTCTGAGAGAGTAGACTTGTGCCCTTAATACACACACAAAAGGTAACTGTGTGAAGAGATGGGTATGTTAATTACCTTGACTATAGTAATCATTTCACTATGTATATGTATGTCCAACATCATGTTGTACACCATATACATATGCACTTTAAAAATAGTGTATTTTATGAATATAAGAGCAATATATATTTTTATAGAAATTCATGCTGGAAAACTTGGAAAGCATAGAAAAGTATGAATAAAAAGCTAAAAAATCTATTTTTTAAAAAGATTTTTATTTATCTATTTTTAGACAGAGGGGAAAGGAAGGAGAAAGAGAGGGAGAGAAACATCAATGTGCAGTTGCCTCTCACTTGCCCCCTACTGGGGACCTGGTTGGAAACCCAGGCATATGCCCTGATTGGGAATTGAACCAGTGACTCTTAGGTGGCAGGGCAGCTTTCAATACACTGAGCCACACCAGCCAGGGCTGAAAACCCTATTTTAAAATCCAGATATAGTAGATATTTTGGTATTATTTCTGTGTGGATTTTTTTCCTAAGGAAGTAAATTTGTCTCTCTGGGCCTTTCTGTGCTATAACTAACATTTGATCACTTCTTTTAAGTTTTTTTAAAAGATAATTTCCTGTTAATTGAAGGAGTCAAAAAGCAAAATGGGATGGGAAAGAGATGCCAAAGATAAATTTAAGAAATAGTTTTTGTCAAATACTATTCTGGGTTTCCTAAGGTTAGAAACAGGAAAAGTGTCAAATGAAAAGGTAATCATTCTTTTTTAAAAGGTCTGGATTTGAAAACAACATTTTTTTTTTTTCAGAAAATACAAATCATCCTCATTACATGAAAGCCATAATTTAAGAGCCTGATAAAAAGGACTTTTAATTCATAGGTGAACTGTATCTCACAGACACACTTAGGGATATCTGGTTTTACTGAGTGAGTTTTAAAAAATCATTGCTTCCACCTTGCAAACCAACATGAACCCAGTGTTTGATCACTTCTTTTAAGTATCTATATTACAGTGATTTCAGACCCTTCCCTTTATTTTTATTTTTATTATTTTTTATTGAGGTACATTAACATATTATATTACTTTCAGGTATACCACATACTGATTTGATATTTGTATATATTACAAAATGATCATCACAGTAAGTCTAGTTAAGCATCTATTACCTCATTTTTTTCCATCACTCCCACCCACCCCAGCCATCCCAGGCATCCCACGTCCTACCCTTGATCATACCCCTCTTTGGCTTTATCCATGGGTCCTTTATACATGTTCCTCGACAAACCTTCTCCCTTTCTCCCCCCATTATCCCCTCCCACCACCCCTCTGGTTACTGTCACTTTGTTCTTTATATCAATGTCACTGGTTATGTTTTGCTTGCTTGTTTGTTTTGTTGATTAGGTTCCACTTACAAGTGAGACCTATGGTATTTGTCTTTCACTGCCTGGTTTATTTCACTGAGCATAATGTTCTCCAACTGTTACAAAGGGTAGTAGCTCCTTCTTTCGTTCTGCTGCATAGAATTCCATTGTGTAAATGTACCATAGTTTTTTGATCTACTCATTTACTGATGGGCACTTAGATTGCTTCCAGCACTTGGCTATTGTAAATTTTATTGCTGTTAATGTTGGGGTGCATAAGTTCTTATGAACTGGTGATTCAGGATTCTCAGGGTATAATCCCAGCAGTGGAATTGCTGGATCAAAAGGCACTTCCATTTTTAGTTTTCTGAGGAAATTTCATACTGTTTTGCACAGTGGCTGCACCAGTCTGCATTCCCACCAACAGTGCACTAGGGTTCCCTTTTCTCCACAACCTCACTAGCACTTGTTTGTTGATTTGTTAATGATGGCCATTCTGACCAGTGTAAAGTGGTATCTCATTGTGGTTTTAATTTGCATCTCTCTGATGGCTAGTGATGCTGAGCATCCTTTCATGTCTCTGAGCCCTCTGTATGTCCTCCTTTGAGAAGTGTCTGTCCAGGTCCTTTGCGTATTTTTTAGTTGGATTGTTTGTCTTCCTGGAATGGAGTCATGTGAGTTCTTTATGTATTTTGGAGATCAAACCCTTGTCCGAGGTATCATTTGCAAACATATTTTCCCATATGGTTGGTTCCCTATTCATTTTGCTGATGTTTTCTTTAGCCATACAGAAGCTTTTTATTTTGATGAAGTCCCACTTGTTTATTCTTTCCTTTATGTCCTTTGCTCTAGGGGACATATCGGTGAAAATATTGCTGTGTGGAATATCTGAGATTTTCTTATCTCAGGAAAATCCTTTTAAAATCTAACCAGAACTTTTAAAAATGTTCTGTTTTGTGTGTGTGTGACATACACACAGGGCAGCAAAAGTAGACTTGCAGTTGTGAGTACATGAAATTTATTATTGTATTATTATTTATTAATTATTATATATTTTCCATGTGAACAATTGTAAGCCTGCTTTCGCCTAACCCTGTGTATCAAGACCCATGTATGAAGTCTGTACTGAAAGTATCAAGCCACAATATATGGAAAATAGAGACATTTATTGAAGAAGATACAAGAAAAATTGTACATAGGGCAATGACACCTCAGTCCCCTTCAAAGTAGGCACAGTGGAACTTCACACAGTTCTCCTAGCATTTCTTCCACTGTTCAAAACACTCTGCAAAACACTTGGTTGGAGTCACCATCAGCTGCCTTGTCATATTTTCCTGAATCTCATTGATGGTCTGAAATATTTTTCCTTTCAAAGGTGATTTCAGTTTTGGGAAAAGCTAGAAGTCGCAGGGTGCCAAATCTATGCTGTATGGAGGCTGAGTTCAACATTCTCAGGTGTTCTACTTGTTGTAGGTTTTCCAAAGTGTGGATCCCTTTCAACTGATTCTTGACCATTTCTGAAGCATTTGTGCCACCCTTTTATTTGTGGTGCCATCATCACATGGTCCCTGAAAGCCTTTCAAATCTTCTGAATAGTTTCTGCGGAGGGATGTTCAAGCTTAATGCCAAATTTGATGTGGATTCGTTGCTCTACTTGCTCAGTCATTTTGAACATGACGGCCACACAGTGCAGTGAAGTCATCATTGTTCACACATTCCAGTCCACTGTCATTGGCTGCCAGGTTACTTAAAAATTGTACAAACCCTTCTCATAGTAACAATGGCTGATCTTTTTCCAGACAGACCTCATATATGTCTATATATCTATATCTAATCTATATCTATATTTATAATCTATCTCACATCTTCTTGAGCACCTAAAGTTTTTCAGAGCTCTAGACATGTGTCACTGCCAAACATGTCACTGCCAGAATCATTCAATCTTTGTTAAAGAGTGGCTGTGTCATCCCTCACCTATGGAATCCAACAGTCTGTGGGCACTGGGCCATCTCTAGTCACTCATTCAGCAAACATACATTAAACTGCTGGGTACTTGGCACTGTTCTGTCCCCCGTGATGTAAACGTGAACAAAGCACATTCTCCTCATTTTAACTGCAGCAAAGATGTGATGGTATCAAAGCTGAAAATGCAGACAATGACCCTGGAAATTTTCCAGCATGAGATCTGCATGACCTTGGGAAGTCTAAACCTCTGTAATATTAGTTTCTTCAACTATTAAGTAGAGATAATAATATCTGTCTTGATTAACTTGTCTTCAAATGACCAGATAGGCTAATGCATGTGGAAATACTTTATAATGGGCACTACAAATGTAAGATTAAAAAACAAACAAACACAGCAGCGCAGTGGTCCGTAAAAATGACAAGTGTTCATCCTCAAGTGTCCGCATTGCTAGAGAACCAGGGTAATTTTTGTTGTCATTGGATTGAATGTGTCTGTGTCTTTTAAACTAGGTTCTTCATTAGAACTGTCATTAAAAAAAAAAAAACAACTCATGGGAAAAATAGACTTTAAGCCTGTCAGAAAAGTATCAGAAAAAAATAATTCCTTTTGAATCTTTAATACTACTAGGAACTTTAGTTTTATTTTACTTTCCATAAATGTAACATGGTTTTGCATCTTCAGAACTATATAACTTCTAAAATCATTCAATGTGCTCCCAAATTTCACACACTTTGAACTTTCAGGCTGTTCTCTAGTTTTCCATCTATTGCAGCTTTAGAGAAAATATAGAATTCATGAACACAGAGTAATGCTTTCAGATATCCACTTGTTTACTGAGTAACTTTTTCTCTTATTAGTATCTTATTGAACTAATATGATTTAAACTCACACAGATTTGTAAATTTGGAGATGATGAATAGATCTGAACCTATGGGATATTTTTACAAATGTCCAGAAAGATAGCAAAAAAAAATATTGCTGAGAGGAAAGGATGCTACCGTCATGTATTTGATTATAATTTATTAAAATCATCTTGCCCAGATTAATTACTGAGTGAACAAATTTTAAAATATCAAACAGGTAATATGTCAGAATGAACACATATAATTAAAATGTGGTTTACCAATTCCGTTCCTCATGATATACTGAGATTATCGACATTGTGATTGCATTGGTGCAGCTGCATTAATTTCTCTCAGGTTTAAAGTCTGCCCACAGGGATACATTTGCTTAAAACATTAATGAACCAAGAGATGGATTTTGAGACTTCACTGACAGGTTTGATCTGATTTCTAAAAGGGTAATATGTTTATGTGAATTCAGTGTTATGTTTATTTTTCTCTTCTTCATAATAATCCAGTTGCTAAACAAATCTGAGCCCCTTTGGGGGTTGATACCCATATGGAAAGCAAAGTGGGAAACTGGTCACAGGTTGAGGTTAAATTGGAACGGGTGAAATTAAGTACATGGGTAAAAATTAGCGCACGGGAATCTGTACATTGAAACAATCTCAAAGAGTTGAATATGTAAATTGAAGCAACCTGAAACAGGTAAAACCAGTTTGGGGACAGGGTTCAGCAAGATGCTGCCTTTGCACCAGTGAGATCCTGACAGGGTCTGAGTGAGTCGATCTCCTGGCTATCATCCTCCACATGCCGAACCCATCGGGTCACCTTGTATGCATGCATTCCATTTACAAGGAATCAAATATTTATAATGATCGAAACAAATGAACCAACAAAGTAAAAAAAAAAAAGGAAGGAAAAACAATCACTTACATTATGCAGGTGATCACACACCAGTATGTGGTAAATGGTGGGAAATGGCCTTTCCTGCAGTGGGTCTAAGGTCTCACCCTTGTAGTGTCTGCATCTTGCCCAGCTTAGTGGAATTTTAGTGTTTAAACATGGTACTATTTTAAGGGGATAATGTATCCTTTTAAATGAAAGCCAGACACTTCAGGGAGATTGCTGCAAATGCTGGAATTAAAAACAGCAGTGATGCACTTCTTCAGATGGGTATTTTTTTCTGTTTTTACTGGATTTTCAAGGGTAATATTGACAATACATTTTTGCCTCGTAGATTGATGTTAGCACCTAACCTCACAGTAAGCTATGACTCCTCTCTATTATAGTTAAGAAAAAATATAGTTGGCCAGGAGAAGGTGTCTAATGAAGGCAGGTACTGGACACTGCTGGATATTGCGGATCTAGGCGGTAGGCACTGCAGGTCAGCAGACAGCTGCTGGAAGACGTCTGGCAGGTCCAGGCTGGTTTCAGGGATAAACAACAGGTTCTTGGGATTCAGGCTTGAAACAGATTTCAGAGATGGAGAGATGAGGAAAGACCAGGAAGAGAAAAACAAGAAAAAGGGGCTAGCAGATGGTATTACAGTGTGATGCTAGTGCAAAAGTCATGTGGTTTCTGATATATGGGATCAATTTAATGTCATGTGCCAATAATGTACACTAAATATTTCAGCAATTTTTTTTTGCCACAAAGACCCAAATCTTCTATTCCATAGTTAGATTCTTTTGATGTATTTGTCTTGGTTCTTTACCTTAGTTAGATATGTGACTGTATTGGAATCAAGAATTATTTAAAAAATAATCTCGTGTAGTCCAGCTCTTTGAAATAGTTTAAGAGAAGAGAGAAACAATACTGCAATGATAAAGAAAAAATGTGGCCTAAAAGAGTGAGATTAACTTTTCTTCTTTTAATCTGGCAGGGGTACTTAAGGATTTCCTTAAAGGAAGTTTATTGTTGCAGGTTGTTTACCCCAGGAAGCAGACTCTGCAATGGGAATGAGTGTGCAGGATGTTTTTTTTAGGGCATGGACTTGGGATCACACCCAAGGGAAGCTGGAGGGAAGGAGAGGAAGCAGGGTTAGGCCCAGGAGGGACTGGGGCTGTGATGCTGTCACAAGGATTCGGCTCTGAAGCTGGAATAGCCCCTTCAGGGTTGACTCTTTTGGGGAGAGGCATTGGACTTTCTGTCTCCATGTCAGCAGTCATTGAGCAGGGGCTGAAGGGGAGGACGGAATCCCCTTCACTGAGGCCATGCTCACCAGGGGCAGCTCTAAAGGGGGTGTGGGGAGATCTGGGCAATACAGCATCACAACAGTCCATCTCTCGCCCTCAGATCCACTTGCTTCATGTAAATTCCAGGAGCATTTCCTTCAGGACTCTGGAGGGTCTCTTTTGTGGGAAAAACTTAGAAAAGAAAAGTTAATGGGGAAAAAGGTAACCTCCATTGCTATCGCTGGGCTCTAGGCTAAATTCCTGTATGATCCATTATTCCTGGTTAGTTCCCCTGCTGGTTGAGGAGCCTTTTTTTTTATGGGTGACTCAGACCTTCGTCCATCTCTGAGGGGACCCAGTTCCTGTTCACCATACATTTCTCAGGCTGTGGCTGTGGCGATTGTAAATTTATCATCAAAACTAGGTGATGCCAGTCACCTGAATGCCAAACATGTTCCTCCTTACCTTAGTATGTAACAGCAGCTCTGCCTTCTCCTGATCACTGGGGAATTAATTGCCCTTGCCAGGATGGCAATCCTTCCTCCTTCCCTCCCTGCCTCCCTTCCTTTAATTTTTGCTACCCCTGGACTCAAGCTACCCAAAGTGCCCATGTGTTAGCCATATTTTATGTCCAGTGGATGTTTGCTATATTTGCTGGCAGCAGGGTTCTCTTTAAATCTGAAGAACCTGGAATTTTGGGAATGGGAAGCACACATTCCCCAAGTGGGTCACTGGTGGTGATGGTAAAGGGGGCCATTATCAATTCCGTGCCTTGATTCTGAAACACATATATTCTTTCTCTAGGGGATAATGCAGCATATAATGGTCACTGATTTGGCACCCTGGGAGATGGTGTCTCATGCTGGCAGGGTATTGTCTCTAATCGGAGACCTCAGCAGCACTCTTAATAGGCCATTCCAACACACTGTTAGACCAGCATCTTCTAGGTAATGAAATAAGTAAGGACCAGTGGGTTTCATGCCCATGTGCACATTGCCTTATTTTCTTTGGTATAAAGTGAGTTTCTTGGTCTGGTGTGAGGATGTGCAGGGTGTCCTGCCAGTGGATCAAATGCTCTGTAAGCCCCTGGGTGTGGTGCTTACTGAGGACCTATCTGGAATGTGTGAGGATTTTTCTCAAAATACTTTCTGTGCCCTTTGAGGTACAAAGAGTCCTCTGTAGCCAGCTGAACACCAAGTGGCCAATTGATCTCCAAGCGGTAGTATAGTATCAGGACTCATTATTGATCTTTGTCACACTTTGACAGGGATTATAGCTAGATGGTCCTTGGTGAGTGAGATTTTATGCTATTTGGTTCATGTACGCCTCCATTCCTGCCACAATATCAGAGTGCTTATCTTGAGCATATGAGATTAAAAAAATAATTAATTTATTTTTAGAGAGTGTGTAAGGAAGAGAGAAAGAGAGGGAGAGAAACATCGATGTGTGGTTGCCTCTTACATGCCCCGCAAAGGGGACCTGGCCCTCAACCCAGGCATATGCCCTGACTGGGAATTGAACCAGCAACCCTTTGCTTTGCAGGCTCAATCCATAGTGCTACACCAGCCAGGGCAAGTTTTTTTTTTTTTTTTAAAGAGAGTTAAAGTCTTATCCTGGATAGTGTGGCTCAGTTGGTTGGGCAACTGTCCAAAAAGCTAAAAGTCACCAGTTTGATTCCCAGTCAGGGCACATGCTTAGGCTGGGTGTGGTCCCAGGTGGGGCATGTGTGAGAGGCAACCAGTCAATGTTTCTCTCTCACATTGGTGTTTTTCTCCCTCTCTTTCTCCCTTCCTTCCCCTTCTCTAAATATAAATAAATAAAATCTTAAAAATAGTAAAGAGAGGTAAAAGCTTAAAATTCTGTTGATTGCATTAGGACATAACCTGGGGTTCTGTGAACCATCCCAGGGACACTAGTCTCTTCTTACCAGTTTTCTGTTCATGGCTATTTCCATTTTTCAAATAAAGAATTTGAGCAAGTATGCATTTTACTTTCAAGGAAAGAATAAAAATAAGATAAAAATTCAGAGGCAAATTATCCTTAGCCTGATAATGTGTAAATGTTTAGAGATTTTTTTGTTTGCATTACTAGAAATTGATGTCAATGGCATTCAGAGTTTGTGGACACTGCTCTGTGTACACATAATCCAGGCGAGGAATGTTAGGAGGACCCACCAGGAGCATGAACGGTTTAAACAGAATTTGCCATTGTGTATTAAAAACTCTGTTGATGGACACAATTTCCCAGGGCAAACAATACACTCTATTTGTCCTAAATTTTTCAATCTAGGTTTCCTCCAAACAGAATTAGAATTTAAAACACTGTGCCTGGCAATTCAAGGAAGTTAAATGGTGAGTAGAATTTCTCCCAGATTCTTATACTAAAAAAATGACTTGTCAGTTGTAAGTTTCAGAAACTTCCTTGAAAATGTGTGGGCAAAGAAGTATCGCTCAAATTGCTCTGTTGAAAGAGTGCCATCATTGCAGGTGATGTGGATGAATATTGATTCACTTTGATTTAAAGCAAAATAAAGGTTTGATTAAATAGACCCATGAACTCAAACTAATCAAAATTCTCAATTAACTGATGTTTTGAAGGGGCCACATTCAAATTTCATGAGGAGGCAATGAGTAAGAAATAATTCATATTCAAGATTTATCTCCCTCCTAAACAGCTTCTTCCAGGGGTGCAGGATCTCTGTGTAGATTCAGTCCAATGTCTTCGATCCCTGTGTCCAGAGGTATGGATGTCTCAGATAATGACTTGGAAGTACTGCAGGACCTTAAATGATCAAAGGAAGATTCAGTAATGTTCCGGGGACTGTTCCTATTCAACTTGTCTGTGTGCTTCTTCTCTTTTTTAAACATACTTTGAATAGTGAAGAGTTGAGAGACTGATACGTTTTCCAAATGAACTGGCAGGGAATCAGATAATCCATTTCTTAGGCATTCTATTTACTTATGGTCTTACTGTTATTGAATAAACTCATACCTCACCCAGGGGTATCCATGTCATCAGAAGTTCAGGCAAATTTTTCTTGGAATTCGAATTGCAGTTTTCGGGCATGTCAGACTTTACTTATTCAGGGTTTACTCTTCTCCCCTTTGTGGGAGTTTTGAAAATTTCTGTTGCTTCCTGATTGGAAAATGTTATTTCTGGAATGCATAATAAAAGAAAAATATAACCACAGCAAAGGTATAAAGATTTGTGTGGCCCCAGGTAGAGAGGTTATATCAGACAACAGTAAGTGGCCATCTTTCTGGTCCAATCTAATTTCCACCTTCCTCTGGGGCTTTCCCTTCGCCAGAATTTTCGCAGGCTGACTCTCTGGCCAGGTGATCCTAGTCAGCCCCTGGTCTAGAAGGGAGTGACTCCCTCAGGCTAATCAGTTTTATGTACATCCTGGCCTCCTCCCCTCTTCACTCTTTGGGTTCTAGTGGACAATATCTGTATCAGGTTAGATGTTTATTTCTTATAAAATAATCATTTAAAATTGCCTCCTCCTCTCCCATTCCTTGAAAAATAAACAGCCCTTGATTCTGTAGTTTGAATAATCTTAACTCAGTTTATGTGCCTCATTGTACAAATGAAACGGAAACTCAGATAAAGAAAATGCTTTGCCTAAGAATATTGAGCTATTTAGAAGCAGAGCTAAAAGCCAAAACCTCATCTGTCTGCCTCTTAGGCCAGTGTCCCTTTCTACATGTGTTATTATTATTATTTTTTGTTCCTTTTGAGGTTGGGATGATTATAATGATGATGGATTATAGGATTGCTTATATACCCTGTATACTTGTCTATTAGAAATATCATTGTGAATGTATGCTTCCTGCAATATTTAATCATGCAATGGAAGGGGATAATGTGATTTCCTGCCCTGTAAATCATGAAAAAATACCTTCTGTATCTTCTTTTATTAATATTTGACATATTGTTGTTTTCAGGCTATAAAAAATTTCTTACAGTGTAATTGGGCACAAATTCTGCCTGTTTCTCTCTCCCTGTAGTAGATGCTGACATGGAGCCGCAATGTTGCACTAGGAGAATAGCAAATCAAGGGAATATCACTTGCTAATGAATTTAATGTTGAGGTTTTTTTTCTTTTCAGTGGGAAACTTGTTTGGCTTTTGTGTAGATACCGATACCTTGGTTTTCCTTTTGTGGCTGGGTTTTTTGGAGTCATTAGATAGTCAGGCGCTCTAAGCACAAAAGCACTGCAGAAAAACAGAACTAGCAGATAAAGTGAAGACCAGGTTTACTCTGAATAAACAAATACTTTTTAAAATCTCCAACTTTTAATACAATTTGAACACACAGAAAAGGTGAAATAGTACAATAAGGGTGCATGCACCCTTTACCTGTGTAGAATATTCTGGCACTTGATTTTTCCATCCTTCTCTCTGCACACAGATGTGCATTTTGTGGGGGTTTGTACTACTTGAAAGTAAGCTGCAGACATCAAGGCATTTCACCCCCAAGTATTTCAGCTGTTTTTCCTAAGAACAAAGATACTGTAGCTACAAAATAAAAACAGAAAAGACATTTGCCACTGATAATATTATGTAAGGTACAGTCTAAATTTAAATTTCCCCATTTGTTCCCAAATAGTATTTATATTAGTCAGGGATCACACATAGAATTTTTTTTGCTGTGTTTCTAATCCCTTTGATCTAAAACATAGCTCATCCCTGCCATTTTTTCCTTTTGTCTTCCAAACATTAACAGTTTTAGAGTCCAGACCACTTGTCTTACGGAACCTTTCTCAAACCAGATTTGTCTAATTGCTTTCCCTCGGTTAGATTATGGTTAAACTATCTTGGCAAAATATTATGTATTTCCTATTGCATCATTAGGAAGTTCATAATGACATTTTATCCCTATATTGGTGAAGTTATATGCAATCTCTTAATTCTAAATATAGCTTTTTACCTTTGTAATTAATGTAACTGTGATGAATAATACTAGGCGAATCTATGAATATCCTCTTTTTTTTTTTAGCAATCTTTTAGTCTATGATTTTAGGATTAAATTCTTGCCTGTATCTTGTATTACATTGGTGGTTGCAAAGTGGCAATTATTTAGCCCCAGCTGGTGTGGCTCAGTGGACTGAGTTGCTGGCCTGTGAATCAAAGGGTCACTGGTTCTATTCCCAGTTGAGGGCACACACCTGGGTTGTGGGCTGGGTCCCCAGAAGGCAGTACGTGAGAGGCAACCACACATTGATAGTTCTCTCTCTCTCTTTCTCCCTCCCTGCCCGTCTCTAAAAATAAATAATAAAAAAAGTGTTTTAAAAAAGTGGTGATTACTTAATACTGTCATTTTCTACATCGGAGGTCTGCAATTTTTTTTTAGCAACAAACCAAATAATAAATGTTGTAGCATTGTGGCCCCGTATATGGTCTCTCTTGCACATTACTTAAAAAATTTTTTTTTACAAATGTAAAAAACTATACTTATCTCATGGTCTGCACAAAAACAGGTTGCAGGAGGACTTAGGTAATGGGCAGTAATTTGTAGATATCTGTTCTAGATTATGAAGAAGAGCTTTCCCTTCCCTGTAGCATGTGTGTGTTTGTGTGTGATTGTAGACTTACGGATTCCTTTTTCATGTAGTGAAACAATCCGCTATGGTCGGTGTTTCTTCTGATCCTCAACTTGTCCCAGTTTCTCCAGTAGGAACAACAGCTTGTGTGATTCTGACAGACCTACCGCAGTCTTTGGTCTCCTCCTTCTTTTTTTGAGTGATAATTTTTTTTCCCACTCAGACTTGGAACAAAACATTTCTTTAGGGAACCCACTTTAATTTTAGTGATGCATGGTATTTAGAAAACCAACTCTAGGAGCTACGTGTGCTCACTTCTGCCGAAGTGCCATTGTCTCTATGCACTTTCAGTGAACAGAGCTAGGAAGGGTGTGTGCGTACCTTTCTCATCTTTTTTTCTCCTTATTGGAAGTTTAGGTTCTTAACACCATCATATTTGCTGTCTCCTAAGTACATGCAAAGTAGTTTCAGGATTACTACCTCCAGTAATAACAAAACTGCTAAGTAAGTTTCAAGATGTATTTATACCTCTTTTCTTCTTATTAAATACCTTACTTAAGGTGTGTAATCAGAATACACCTTATGTTATTTGAATTATTTTTCTGTGGTTGTCCAATTAATGTATAGCAAGGTTAAAGTTACTTCTATTTCTTTTTAATTTTAGTGTTTGTTTTGCTTCATTCTTTTTTTGCTTAATTTTATTTTGGATATGAAAACTATTTATATAGATACAGATTTGGTAGTGCAAATGAGAACTTTAGAGTTTTGAAAGGTGTCATTGCTTCTTTATATATTTAAGATCCAAGGTCAAGATCAAAACAAAAAAAATAGTATACTAATGTCCTCTTCTTGAAATATTCTTTGGGTTCTTGGACTCTGAATTTTCCTGATTTTCCTCTTATCTCTCAAACTACTTCTTGGTTTCTCTTCCTGGATCATTATTACTTCTCATTGCTAGGCATTCTTTTTTTTTTTAAACTTTCTGTCTACATGACTTCATCTATGTCAGTGGTTTAAACATCATTTACCCACTGTTCTAATGACTTCCTATTCACTCTGCTGGTGAAGGAGGGATCCCAGGTCCTGTACAGTATGAGAGGTCTGGACACATGATACCCAGTGGCAGAGAAGTAATGATCAGTAAGAGTGGGTTCTATTCCAAGTTTTAAACCCAACATAGAACATTACACATGCCTATTTGATAAACTTCTATGGGCCTTAGTTTCTTTCTGTGTACAATGGAGATAATTGCACCTTCCTAAATTCCTCTATGCTACTGAGACATGTGATTGGCAGAGGTAAAGTACCTGAAAGAAAAATTGGCAGAGGCAGACAATGGAAGAGGTTACTTGCTTCTTACCACCCTCCCCTTTCATCAGCTGTGCCTCACAAAATGAACAGTGGACACAGGATTTTTTCTTCCTGTTACTTCTTTCCTGGTGCATTTAATTTTTCATTATGCCCTCAGGGCCTGAGGAAAAGTATTGGACTGAACAATGGTTTGCAATGGTCTCTATTTTGATTGGACAGTGGGGAAATAGTTGGGAGAAATCCTCCTGGTTTTTTTGAAAATCTATTTTCCATGAAATTCAATTATTTATGTAATGCAAAAAAGTCAGTTTCACCCTATTACATATTGATTCTCTATTCACTGGAAAAAAAAGATTAAGTGACTGTTTCAGCAATTTAGCTGCCCTAGCAACAGCTCTTGGCGTCAGGAATGTCTTTCTAACAAGGTGTTCTCTATACAGAATCAGAAATTAATGTCAGGAAAATTTTCTCATCTTGTAGTCTCACAATGCTACTGTCCTGTTTTACACAGTCTTGCTTCTGATAAAATGGAGAGGCTTGTGATATGTGGCACACCTGTAAGTCACCAGATTTGGTAGCGCAAATGAGAACTTTAGAGTTTTGAAAGGTAAGTGTCGTTGCTTCTTTAGATATTTAATAGACTAGAAAATAAGGACAACAGTTGTGCTAATGCCCCAATCTTCACAATAGTCAGATTATGGACTGGACTTGTTTCCAAACTGTTGGACTTGCAACACTCCTCAGTGAGTGGCGAAGTTAATAATAACACTGAAGGTCTTTATGGTGAGGGAGAGAGATTAGCCGGTGCAACCCTCCTGCATCCACACACTCAGACCCACCTCACTGCCCCCTCACATATGCACACACAATCATATTAGAGAATTTAAAGAACCTAGAATAATAAGTAGTTATCCTGCCCATTACTACCCTCTCAATAATCTGATACTTCATCTCTATTAACTAAAAAAAATTTTAACTTTATTTTTATTGTTGACGCTATTACAGATAGGTGTTCGCTCTTTCCCCACCTTTGCCTGCCTCCACACCCACTTCCCTTTAGCTGTCACCACACTGTTGTCTGTGTCTGTGGGTCATGCATATATGTTCTTTGGCTAATCCCTTCACCTTTCATCCAGTCCTCCCCTCCTCCCTCCCCTCTGATAGCTGTTAGTCTGTTTTATATAAACATGGTTTCTCAAAACTTGAGTGTATCTCAGAATCACTTGCAGGGCTTGTTAAAACAGAGATTGCTGGACACCACCCCTAGAGTTTCTGAATCAGTAGGTCTGGGGTGGGGGCCAAGAATTTGTATTTCTTAAAAAATTCACAGGTCCAGGACTGCCCTTTGAGAAGTGCGTACTACAGGAGCCTGATAGAACTAATGTTTTCAGATAGTGCTCTCAGCTCAGACACACTGTACTTCAAAAACTCACTATATGTCCTAAGACAGTTTTATTTCTCTATGCCTCATTTTTTTCCTCTAAAAAACTGGAAATAACACATCACAAGGCTATTGTAAATATTACATGAGATAAGGATTTAAGCATGGTGCCTGGACTGGTGAATGTTCTGTCATTCTTACTGTTTTTAAGAATTCTCCTCAATTCAAAGTTGAATTCTCTCTGTGTCTGCATGTGGACTTTTTATGTTGATGATGTAAAATACGTCAATAAGATTTAGATATCAGCCAACAGGTATAGAGTCTGACCAAGAATAATAATTGAGACTGGTTTATTTTCTCAGTGCCAGAAATAGCAAACTACCTATTGTGTCTTTGTATTGTTCAACCAAAATGATAATGCTAGATTTCCACACACCCTGCAATATTTCGGTTCAAAGCGAACTGCATAAGTGTCTTAGCAGTTATTGGTTAGATCAGGTTTTTTCTGTGTACAGGCATGTGTTTTGTATTACCTTATCAAGTGTGGTCTCTCCCCTAGCCTTCATGCTGTCATCAGTAGGAGTGCAGAGGGAATCCCAGGGCTTTACATTCTTGCTAAGAACCTCTCCTCCCTTCTCACCAGCATCCGCTGCCTCATGACTGAATCCAGTTTAAAGATCTGAGACTAATTAGATTGCGCCCTTCATTCCTGTTTCGATCACTACTCTGTCAGAACTCCAACATTTCCGAGTCATCCTGCGTCATCCATTTTCATCCCTCATTCCAATAAGTCTATTTACTTTTTGTAAAATCTTAACTCCCCAAACCTTCCAATGAGTACTCTGGGACCGTGTCTATTATCCGCAAAACCTTCTGAATTCTTAACCTAAGTGCCTCCAGCGTGTTCATCTCCGCGCTCTCTGGAGCCTGACCCTCTCTACAGAAACAGCTTCCCATGATCCCTCTTAAGGAGGGAATATTTTTCCTTCTGAATTCTTTTGCCACTGGACCTGGAGATATGTAGATATTCCCTGGGTATCTTTTGGACCATTCTCTTTATCCACCTGAGAAATATCCAGATTTGAAGTTCAAGCTATCAGACTATGCCAATCATTACTCCACCTTGGTGCAAGCATCTACAGACCCCTGGTCTCTCTCTTTCCCCACATTTCTTCAAATTCTTGGTATCTAGCAAATTTATATTCGTTCTCTTTCTTTTTCTCTCTGGATTGTAAACTGGGTTTGTGTATACAGACAGAAAATAAATATGTTATATATATTAAATATATATAATTATATATTTAATATATATATTTTTATGTATGTTAAAAGACATTGAATTTGCTATATATATATAAATAAAACTTTTTGCTATTTCATTATCCACATATCTGCCATCTAAGTTCCTTGATCTCTCCTCCTCCAATGATCACACTCCTTACACTGTTTCTGGCCCTCACTTCTATGATTGTAACCTAGACTTTAACATTACCAGTAATTTCACTCCTCCATAATTTTCATTTCAAGCATTATACTCTCCAAACACCACTCCTTTTTTTTCTACTCTCTTCCTCTAGTGCTCTGACCCCAAGAATTTAAACCTTCCAGGATCCACAATTAATTGATTTTATTACTTTTGCAATATTTCCACACATAACATGTTCTTACTACACTTTCACACTGAGTTCATGGTCCATCATTATAATTACCCCTTTGCCCATGTTTCATGGCCTCTTTATAACTATATTGTACATTTTCAGAAAATTATCAGCCTTGGTTAAACCCAGTTCTCTTCCTACTTCACAGAGCTAAGACAATGCTGACTACTCCTGTGTCTATACACAGTGCTTTTGCTCTTGTCATTGGTGAAATGCCCGTGCATTTATTGAAGGCTAGCCCCTTTGCCTTTACGCTGGATCTCATCCTCTCTCAAGGACATGACTTCGGTAATTGTCCTGCCTCTCTAGCGTCATCAATTTACCCTCTTATTGGTTTATTCAAATGAGCAGCAATATTCTCAATTAAAAATAAAACTTGCCCAGTCTTCAATTTCTTCCCAGTTCTCGTTCTATTTCTCTGAGGTTCTGTTAGCAACACCTCTAGAGTTGCCTCAACACGTCGTCATCTTTTCCTCATTCTTGCTTAAACTCACATGAATCAGGCCTTACATCTACCATGCCATTGAAGTTTGAAGTTACTGCCTAAGTTGGTAAACCCAGTGGTCAATTCCTAGTCTTTGTCTTACCTAATTTACCAGCACCACTTGATCACTTTGTTTTCCTTTAAAATCATTTTTTTTTTTAACTTGGCTTTCTGGAAACCCACCTCTGGTCTTCTATTTTACCAGCAGTTAATTTTCAATTTGCTTTTTTTTTTGTCTTTTATTAGACCTCTGAATATTGAAATATTCCAAGGTTCTGTCATCAGACCTCTACTGTTCTGTTTCCATACTTGCTAACTAACTAGGAAATCTTATCCAGTGTAAAGACTTTACATGCTGTTAAAAAGCTGGTGACTTTCCTGGCTAGGGTGGCTCAGTGGATTGAGTGCTGGCCTACAAACCAAAGGGTCGCTGGTTCAATTCCCAGTCAGGGTGCATACCTAGGTTGTGGACCAGGTCAGATCCCCAGTAGGGGCTGCCCGAGAGGCAACCACACATTGATATTTCTCTTCTTCTCTTTCTCCCTCTCTTCTGCTCTGTCTAAAATAAATAAATAAAATCTTAAACAAAAATGGTGACTTCCAAATTTCTATCTCTACTTTTTACAGAATATAGAATTATACATTTTATGATGCGCTCAACAGCTCCCCGAAGATGTCTAAAAGCTATTAACATTTATTATGTCTATAAATGAACCTAGCTACATCACTCCTAGCTTTATTCTGCCTTGTCTTTCATATCTCAGTTGATAACATTTTCATCCTTCCACTTGCCTAAGCCCAAAACTATGAAGACATCCATCATCCTCATATTTCACTTGTCAGCAAATGCTGTCAGCTCTATCTTTAAAAAACACTTAGAATCTAACCACATCTCTCCATTATTTTGCCAACACCCTAATTCAAGCACCATCATTTCTTAACTGGACTGATGCAATAACCCTGTATCTGGTCACCTGGCTTTTGTCCACCCCTCACCCTGCTGTTTATTTTCAATATATAAATCTGAGTTGTCCTTTAACAACGTAAGTCAAATCATGTCATTTCTCTGCTTAAAATTTCTTAGTAACTTCTTATATTTCAGGATAAGGGTCCAATAATCCCCAAGACCCTAAATAGTGTAGGTGCATTCTTCCTACTCTAACCTCATTTATGGCACATGTGTTCTGGCTTCTATGTCTGAACATACAAGCATGCTTCTACCTCAGGACATTTGCACTTGGTTTTTCTCTGCTTTCCAAATATTAGCATAGCTCACTTTCTCAGTCCCTTCAGGTATTTTTAAATGTCACTCTATCATCTTGACAATAGAATAGCATCCTTCCTTGCCCACTCCTGTGCATTCTTTTTACCTTATTTTTCTCCATAACCTTTGTCACCATTTAAAAATGTGTTTTTTATTGTATTTACTTTTGTGTGTATTTACTGACTGCCTCTCTTAATAAGAATATTAAATCCTTGAGTGTTATAACTTTAAATTTACTTTTTATCCTCAGTACATTGAGCTGTCCTTCGCAGATAGTGGGTGCCTAATAACTGTGGAATGAATTGGATGAAATGGGAAATAGATATAAATAGACAACTCACAAAAAGAAAAATTGGCCTTTAAACTAATAAAAAGATGGTCTATTTCACTCCTACTAAGAGAAATGCTAATTCTAGGGAGAACTTTGATAAAAAACAGCATATTTGCTTAATTTTTTAAAAAACTTTTATTTATTTATTTTTAGACAGAGGGAAAGGGAGGTAGAAAGAAAGGGAGAGAAACATCAATGTGTGGTTGCCTCTCATGCCCCTTACTGGGGACTTGGCCTGCAACCCAGGCATGTGCTCTGACTGGGAATTGAACCGATGAGCCTTTGGTTCATAGGCCCACACTCAATCCATTGAGTGACATCAACCAGGGCATGCTTATTCTTAAGGTGTCTCCCCCAGAGAATGGTTGGTTCCAAGGGAAAAGAGTGATTATACGGTGGTGAATTGGGCCAACACCTTGATTTAGGTGATCAAAAATCAGTATCACTAATAAACATGCAAATGGACAGATAGACCATCACCTATGTCATACTCTGAGTTAGAATACACTCATGAAGATAAATCAGTCAAAGTAATAATTAGGAACTTGTTATTAAAAGAGGAGGGTGCTGTATTTATTTAAAAAGTCAACATTAAAAAAAAGAATCCATGGAAATGTTTCATGTAAATGGAGGTTAACTGAGACATGAAAATTAGATGCAATACCTGATCATAGGCTGCATCCTGTATTGGAGGGAAAAATAAATCGATGGACACAACTGTTCTTTGGATGACAAATTATACTACATTTACCAAGGTTGAAAACTGTACGGTGGCCATTTATTATCTCTCTTTTTAGGGAATGCATGCTTAGCTACTTAGGAGTAAAGAGCCATGATACATGTAACTTACCCTAAAGTGGTCCAGAAAAAAAAATACATATACTCAGAGCACAAATGCACAAATAGAGAAACAAATGGAGTAAAATGTTATTAATAGGTAAATTTGAGTAAAAGGTATGCAGGAGTTGTTTCTTATTCTTTCAACTTTTCTGCATTTTGAAATTATTTCTGTATTTGAAATTATTTCCCAATACAGTATTAAAGCATAAAGGTAATTGAATAAATGGAATTATAAGGATATGAGAAAGGACAGTTTTAGTCAATGTTTTCATTTATTCATCCATCCAAATCCAAATATTTGTTGAGTGATCACTAGAGGTTGGCAATGAGTTTAGGCAGTGGACAAAAGAAGGAATATGGTCCCTGTCCTTTGGGAAATGGCATAGCGGGAGGCAGGCATTAAACAAGTATTGTAGTAACAGTAAGAACTGGGATAATGCTGTAGGGAACACGTGCAGGATGTTTGAAAAGCATTCTCGAGTTGCTCTTTACTGGTTTAACCTCTTGATCATTACTGATTGAATGGGGAAGAAAGAGGGACCCAAGCCAGTAAATCACTTAGAGTGTGTGGCGGTCACTCTTCTTTTGTCTCTCGCCTGTCTCCTGTCCCTGCAGCCTGTATACCTGTTCCTTCTTTATCCTCTGTCCTACTCCGTGCCCATGCGACTGGCCCCTGTATTCTGTGTTGTTGAAGACCTCTTGCTCTCTGGCTTCTAGTTGAGTTTGGAATATGAAAGACGGAGGTCTGGATATTTCATTTCTTGGTCGGTTTCAGCCTCATTGCTATGGTTCTGACAGTGGTTGTGTCTTTGTTTAACTATACCTTTGTTGAAAAACCCCTGCTCCAAGGTTCCTCTGCCTCCAGTGTAGTGGTGATAAAGATCTCCTATTGCTAGACCTGGGGTGCCTCTGTCTCCCTGATGCATTCCTTTCATCTGTCCTCCATCACTGTGAATACACCCTTCATTAAATTCTGCTGAGAAATAATGGCTAAGTCTTCATTTTCTTTCGGGGCCTTGATTAATACAGAGTGCTTCTCCATTAGTTTGAAATTGGAACTAAGGTTCAAGCCTCAGTCCTACGTCTGATTTCTTAAATAGAGGTTGTATGAAAATTTCAATGTTCTGGAGTCACCTTACACTATGTGAATGGAATTAGAAAAAGAAAGTCGGCATGTAAAAGAGAAATGAAACAAATATACAGAGACAAGAGACAGAAGGTGAAGGCCATCTGAGTTCTTATTCCTTTCCAGGTGTGGATCCAGTCCTTCTGAGGCCCTGCACATTCCTGTACTTGTGTCCAACGAGACACGCCAGCATTATTGTCAATAGTTACTCCCCTTTGTGTCCTCAGGATAGCCCAAACTGGTTTTATTTTTAGAGCTATAAAAATTTTATTTTTAGCTTGAACTTTTTCTTCAAAAGTTGTCAAAACTATGATATAGTTCTCAATGTTCTATTAATAGTTTCATTTGGGGTAAAAGAGTAAGAATCATGTAAAGTAATTTAAGAATAGTCTCAGAGGATATATAACACCTTTTAACAGTATTTTATCTCTGTATATAGGGCTAGAAGAGAATTTATTTTTCTCTGCATTATCTTAATTTATTGATAAGAATCCATATTAGCAGAAAATTAGTACATTTTCATTTTAAAGTTTATTCAGGTAATAAACTATATTTGTAAACATACTTTAAATTTTGTTTAAGGATGATTGTATGAAATAATATTATACATAAATTTATTTCATCTGCTAAATTTATAGATAAGAAACAAGCAGATATAAGCAAAAATAATGAATATATTTTACATTTCAAAATGAATAAAGCATATACATTAATTCATTATATTATGTTACAAATTGGTATGTAAAATACATATATTCTCTACTTGAAATTTTCCCATAGCTTCAATATTGATGGGAATTTCTTATTGCTAATGATGTGTTTTAAAGCATTTTCTACCTAAATGTTCAGCCCACAACAAGCCTCATGAATCATAACTTAAATGAGCCTGGGAGTAAGTTTCATCTATTGTAATTATGGAAAGAGGGTTTAGCAAATGTATTTTTAACCTATGCATACTTATGAAGGTTTGTAATGGGTTATTATAAATCCTCAGATAACTAGCTATAAAACGTGATGGAAGTTAGTGTGGTGGTGGGAGATGTTGTACTAGGATCAGAGAACTGCCTTCTCTGTGCGTCTGCCAGCAGCTTGTGGCTTCAGCTCTCCATCAGGAGATCTGGGAGTAGCGACTCCCTTACCTATCTCATCCAGGAATTTCGAGACTGTTTTTAGTTACTGGCTGTGTAAGTAAATTAACATGTGTAAAATTTACTGTAGCCAAGTTGTTATAATTGTTCTGTCATATTACAGTGTATAAACAATCGACCAGGGATATTTAGATTCATGCAGTCTATTAATATCTCATATTTATATCAGCTTTACTATGTTTAAGATGCTTTCGTACGTCCAATTTTATTTGATTCTTGCTAAAGTTCTGGTAAGTGGGTGCAGCAGAAATTGTTTTTCCCCCTTTACCCCCAATATGGTAAAACTGAGGTTTAGAGTTTTTTCTTTTTTATTACTATGGCAGTAATACTACAAACAAGTAGTATTCCTTGACCTTTACCAAGGACAGGGCATTGCAGTGTGGTAGATGCTTTGATTATGGTCATGCAGTCATCCAGTGGGGATGGCCAGACAGGCAACAGGATCTTGTGACAAGTCTCGTGTATTTTCCACTAAGCCATTGTGGATTTGGGGTTTATGCTCAATATTTGATTATTTGTTAGATCTACTCATCCAGATATATTCAGATTCATATTTTAGTTCAATAAGTGTTTTCTTCTTGGATCCCATTGGAGAAGCAAGAGTTGTTTGCGTTGGGCTGCTGAGGGTTGTGGAGGGAGAGATGGAGAACTGGCCTCCGAATGGTAGCTGTAGAGTGGGGAGGATGTTGCTGTCTTTCTTGTGCCTCATCGGGTTGTGAGTAATGGGACACCTCACTGTCTGAAAACCACAAGGCTTCCACCATCCTTGCCTGCTTTCTGTGCTGACTTCTTCGATGGAGGGAAACACATGATAGTGTAATTCCTCGGAATAAATACTCATTTTCCAACTTTTCAGGAAAAAGTAGTAGCTATGAAGTCTTGAGGTGTCTCGTGGTATTGGGAGACACAGTGAACCCAATGTAAGATAACTAGACAAGGGCAATCTATCAATATCCGTATTTGTATCAGACTTTACTATGTGAACAGTCCTTTCATATTTGTAATAGCATTTGATTCTTGCAAAGTTCAAGATCTAAGTATGGTGCAAATAATTCTTATTTGTATGGCCAAAATGAGGTATAGATGTTATTACTACTATATAAGTAGTAATAGTAATAGCTAATATAAATACTAGTAACATTTAATGAAATGGAAGGACAAAGCAGGCAGGTAAACTGAGTGCAGTGACTGGTCATCTTAAGGAAGGAAGAGGTAGAAAGAGATAATTTTCCATTTGTTCCTATAGGTCAGCAGACTTCAAAATTCTCATTGCACACTCAGATAGAAAGAACACTTTGACCGTGGGCCTCCATATTTCAATGTTAAGTACCAAATATGCAATTTTTAAAAAATATATATATAATGGGAAGTTTCCATCTTCCCCTTTGTAACTTTGTAACTTTGTCAGTTACTGGTTCTCACAAAGTAACCAGAAGCTACTGCCTTTTTACATTTTTTAACAAGTGAGTGCAGAATCCTCTGAAACTTTTTGAAAGATATTGAAATCAGAGTCTGTTTTTAAATTTTTTTAACTGAATAGGTATGACATTTTAAAATGCTTGACACACTTAGATTATGACTTGAACCTAGAAAAATTTCCAAATATCAGTACTCAAAATATTCTTGTTGAAGTATGGCTTTTTTTAAAAAAAAAACTACTTTTTCTCATTCATTGTTAAAGCATTATTTTATCTTCAAAGGATAAAAATAAATGTGTACGTATTTTAAAAAATCTGCTTAGAAGCCCTGATCATAAAAAAAGACGAAGGGCTATTTTCTGAATGAGGAGCGGGTGGCTCACCTCTCAGTCTTGCAGCTCTCGTCAGTGTTCTGCTAGGAGGGAAACTCCACGTGGGCAAAGCTTTAATGTTTTATTCCCATCTCATTGTCAGGTATTTTAAATACTTTACTATATTTTAAAATTCCATTTTTTACACAATTAGCCACAGCATGACAGCCTTTAGTACTTTGAACATTTTTTGGTTCCAACCTTTTTGCTGCAATTGCTTTCTTACACAGTAAAATAATATACTGTTAGCTTGGAATAAATAATTAGATGAAAATCTGAATCTTAATTATGTATTCTTCTTTGTATATCTATATTTAGCATTTATAGATCTGAAAGTACAAGTCTATCAGTGGTTCTACTTGTGGGTTTTTTCAGAATCTTTATATGTTTTTAAATTATAGAATATATCTACTGTTGAGAATGTGTGTGTGTGTGTGTGTGTGTACTCTTTAATTTGGTGTTTCATAAGCAAATAGTCCATCTGTTCTTTTATTCAACTGTATAACAAACCTCCCATACTCTTTCAGAATTTCAGCAGTGCTTTATCTGCTGGAAATGCATATTAGTCACTATATTGTGTTCCGTGTGCTATTTCAGCCACTTCTGTTGCTCCTTTCAGATAGACCAACTGCTGCCTCACCAGAGCTGTGCTCCGTCCTTGGCTTGCACCGCGAAATGAGAAATGAGAAATCTCAAAAAAGGACTTATGTTTTTTTATATTTCATGAAATATGGCTGTATCTTGAATTAAATATCACATGTCTTGCTGTAACATTACAGAGATTTGTCTTCAGATTCTGGATAATTGCTCAGTGTGGTGAAGGCTTCATCATCATTGGCTATTATTTCAAGCACAGTGTGTACTCAGGAAAAGGTTCGCTTGTAACGAGAGTGGATGTAGACATAGATCTGTATTTAAAATAATCTTGATAAATCTAAGTTTTTGGAGCCTGCCTTTTGTCATATGTGATTAGATTATTATTATTACTATTATTATTATTATTATTATTTTACCTCAAAGCTTACGAAGAGCTTATACTTAAAGATGGAAAAGTGTCAGCTCTGCTTTTATTTGTTGCTCACTTGTGCTTTCTTTCATTAGTTTTATATCCAAATTGTTTTTTTCTTTGGCTATTTTAAAAAGTTGTTTTTCTCTTTGTGAGGGTGCGTTTGGTCAAATATTCACAACACAAAGTAAAAATTTATTTAACCAGCTCTACATAAAATGAAATATTTTGCATTATATTAAAAGTAAGCCCATGAGTGGGGGTGCCTCTCTCATCTACTCTGTGTGGGGGAACTTCCCCTCCTACTTCAGGGAGGGCAATGCTGGATATGGCACATCTGACACAGCGATGTGGTGTGGATTCATATTAAGTGGAACTTTGTTCTGTGTTCATTTTATACAAGTGTAACTATACCTGTATAAATAAAATTTCTGATCTTTTATCATGTCCAATGAATCATCTGTTCATGCTTTAGGATGTGAGATAGCCCAATTTTGGACATGGCTGGTCTAGACAACTTGGTGAGGGAAAGACCAACAGCACATGCATTCCACTGCAGTGAGTCTGCTTCTGAATTTTGAGGTTCCTAAGGCCATTTGGTTTGCTCCTCCCCTTCCCTCCCCTTCTTCCCTCCCTTCCTTCCAGCCTTCATTCCTTCTTTCCTGTCATTCTTTCTTTTTAGGTAATAATTTTTTTATAGTTTTATTGTGATATAATTGGTATATAATAGCGTATAAGTTTAAGGTATGCAACATAATGATTTGATATATGAATATAATGTGAAGTGATCACCACAATAAGTCCACATCCATCACCGCACACAATTACATTTTTTTGTGTATGATGAGAACTTTTAAGACCTACTCTCTTATCAACCTTCAAATATACAATGTAGTATTATTAACTGTAGTCACCACCATGCTATATACATTAGATCCCCAGAATTTAGGTTATAACTGGAAGTTTGTACCTTTTGACCACCTTCACCCATTACCCAAACCCTCACCTCTTGCCTCTGGCAACTGCTAATCTGTTCTCTGCATGAGTTTGGTGTTTTTTTTGAGTCCACATATAAGTGAGAACACACAGTCTTTTAATGCACTTGTGTATTCCTTAAGGAACAGAGTCCTCCGAAGACAAACAACTACATACTTGTTTCAGTTATGAGTATTCTCTGAAAGGGGGATGTGCAATTGTGATTTGTAGAAAGTCTCTTCCCCTCTGGACCTGTCATTCTGGTTTCAACTTTATGGGAGATTCACTCCATGGCCTCAGCAGGAGGCAGGTGTCCTCCAATGCACAGGAATCATCCCCAACACAAAACCAAGCTTATTTTTCTGAATCTATTCTTTTATCAATTTTCATGCACGGATATTTTTCTTTATCTAATGTTGTTTATACCACACCAGTCAGGATATCAAAATAAAGCTACTTATAACTAATATAAAACCATATATTTCCTGCTTGGGTCTACCTACTCATCATGAGATTGAGTCTTCTCTCAAAATATTCTAGTAGCCTCTAGACACTGAAGCATCATGGCTACTTTTAACCATCGCTATTTTCATTATTTCCTGCTCTCTTAGCTCTAGTGATAACTATTCCTCCATACCACTGATGCCCTTCAGATGCACTGCCTTCAGGCCTGAGATTGTTTCTCTGCTGTCTACCAGCCAAGCTGGTCTGTGCCCAGAGTCCAGAGAGCTGATATCTGAAACTCGGGCACTGAAGCTCCAGATTCTCACTGCAGAGGGCTCTGCCTCTGTGGCTGTCCCCACCTGCTGGTATGGTTAGTAAGCCTGTAGAGACTGATGAGAAGAGGGTGGGGCCCTGTCCGTGTTAAGAAGCTTTGCATTTCAGTTCCCCTGAGGACTATCGCAGTACAATGTCTGAACCCAAGTAGACAATCACAAAATATTTTTTGAGCACATAAATGAATCTATGATGAAATATTACTCCATAGGTTTTAATGGCCCCCATGCTTCTATTTGTAAAATTTATCAAAATTATAGTTGGTTGGTATGGAATTGTTTAACCCCTGATTGTAAAATTACCCCTCTTCCAAGTAAGCTTCATGAGCTTAGACAACAAAGCCTATTGCACTAGTGTCACCTGATTTCTGTTCACACAGGCATTTCTTCTAAACTCTTACACATTTAGTCCCATTGCTGTATTTTCTTCTTGGAAGGTCATGATTAAAAACTGTAGAGTTATCAGAATCTTTCTTCTCAGTCTAGTCCACTGTATTTGATCAAATGTGTGTGTCTCAGATGTTTCTTAGGCTGGAATATTTTTTCCCCTTCAGGCTGCTGGGTCCTTATGTACGTAAACTCCAGAAGCACCTGCTCCCAAATTTCTTCAGACATGCCTAGGCACCCTACATCCATGGCCTGGGTATGCACTAGGGCCATAAGCACGAAAGCACAGACTTCCGTGAATACTAATGAGACAGTGAAAGAAGACAGCTAGTTTATCTTGTACCACTCTGAAAGTAAAGGGGTGAGATACACAAAGCCCGTGCTAAGTGCTGGATGACACAATAGAACTGGAAGGTTGGAGAAATCACGGATTTAAGCTTTTCCATAAATTATGAGTAGTAAGGATGATGTACTTTCTGTAACCCTTTGCATTTTCACATCTACTGCTTTGAATAGACATAGGTAGTTTTTTAAGAAGAAAAGGGCAAGACAAATGTGCTGTGTGAGCAGCAAAGTGACAACACATTAGTGGGCAAAATGAGAATACATGGCAGAGCCAAGGGCAAAGTTATTGTGATGGCAAAATCCCACATACTGAGGATTTGTGCTGATAATTTTGTTCTGTAAATTAAAACTGCGTGGGATGTTTTTCTAATTTATATTGATTACTGGCTTATAGTGGCCTATTAGAAGTATCTGCTGATGTCATATAAATTGAATTTTGCCATTGGGACCTTATTTCAAGATAAAACTGTAGCATAATAAATTCCAGTTGGATTGGGTGAGTGAGGAATTTAGTCAAGGATCAACACAGAAAATCATGAGTGACAGAACATGGGAATTTAGACAAGGTGAACAACTAGCTTGCAAAACTCACTCGCTACCAGAAAATTAAAGTAACCTTACTTAATGAGGCTGAATGATCCATGCTATAGTGCATTTCCAAAATTCTTCAGAAGTGCCTAAATAGGGCTAGTGGCTTTCAATGTATTTGTTATTTTGTGTGCTTTGAATGGATATTCAACAGATGGTGAAAACCTTAGACTGTGGAGAGACAGCCAGTCTCAGTAGAGATATTGGGAGGATATCCTCTTCAGGCCCAGGAGAAAAGGACTGAGCTATTTTCTGAGCAGAAATAAACCTATCTGGGAGCAATCTGAAGGAACTGGCATTGCAAGAGCTGTGTGTTGCCACAATGTCACTGATCACTTCCTAGATCTAGAAGGGAGCTCTAGCTGGTAAATACTATGTAGTTTCTTTGGGAAACTGTAGCATCATGCCATGACTGGTACATTTTAACAAGCTCTACATGAAGTAGAATGTGGGCACATAATAGGAGACATGGTGATGCCCAGGACCTGAACTCAAAGAACCATGAGCAGGACCAGAAGCTGAGACATGTGAGTTATAAAAGGATGTAATAACTGAGGAACACTAAGTTTTCGTTTGTTCCCTTGTTTTCTGTTAGCCTCATGGGTTAATTTATTTTCTTTTAGTTAAGTCTAGGTCTTCATTCTTGCAGAGTCTGAGTGAATGGATCAAGCCAATAGATATATGACCATTTTGAAAGACCCACTTGTTTCTTAAGGCCATAAAATCCCTACAGAAAGATTAACTTGCAAGTGAAAGCACCTTTTTTTTCCTGTTGTGTCTGATATGTATTGCTGTGGCTGTAAGAAACAGAGAACTTGACTACTGGTATTGGTACTTGGAGAGTCAAGAGGACAGTGTTTATTCAGGATCTGCCAGTAATCCAAGTGGATGGCTGATTTTTCAAGATAGTAAAAGCTAGAGAAAAAAAGAAAATTAGGAAAGAAGAAGAAAAAAAAGGAAGGAATGAAAAGAGAACACAGAGAAAATGAAATTAAAAAGAAAGGGAGTGGGGGAGGAAAAAAGATCATGTATTCCCTTTAACCCTTAAAAATTTAATTTGTCTTTTACCTTTGAGGACAATTTTTAGGCTTTCTCATAATAAGGATCTGTGTTAAGGTTTTTGTCTACTGAATGCCCATAGTTTATGTGACACTGTTTCTGTTAGGCTTTTTGAAATGTTGAATATAAAACCAGGGTCTATCATTTTTACTCTCAGAAACTCTAGGTGCTAACTTCTATGTTAATTTTGGGAAGTTAAGCCTGTTAACTCGGACACCATGGTGCAGGATATAGCACTGCCAGAGTTCTCTGGATTTGACCAAATAGCTTGTTGGCCTTCGGGCACTGCCTCACCCTACTGCTCATATGAATCTGCTTTGTCTTGTGCCAGGACCCTTCTGATCCCCTTATCCAAGCAGGTCTGAGGCAGTAATTCTTTATTCTTTCTCCCCTTTGATTCCCTGAGAGCCTAATTATACTCCCTCTTACTCTTAGAAATTTTCTTTTTAGCATTCAGCATTGTGAAAGTAGGATTTAAAAATAGATAGCTATACTATTGTATTATACTCTAAGTAATTATTTTTGGTAAGCCATGAAAGGAAAATGGATATTTGACTCTAAAAACCACATTTTAAAGTTTTATAGTCTCTGAAACACATGACCTATTCTAATTTATATAGTCTGTCCTGTGTCTACGTGAGATTACTCAGCCTAGTGATCATAGTCCTGTGCGAGGTGTAAAGTGGATGCTACATTTTATCATAGGCCCCCAGAATAAAGAGAAAAATGGCCTGAAGTAATCTGCTTCAGGAAAACTATAAACCGTCTTCTCTCTTTAAACTTATTTGATTTTGAAATAAAGATTCCTTGACCCTCTTTTCCATAGTACAAAGTAATGCCTTATATTTAAAAAATTATTGGTGCTTACAAATTTCTTAGAGTAAGATACAGTTTTATTACTTTATTTCAATACCAAATTGATTTTATTGGTAAAATTGAGCTTATGTAACATTTAAATAAAATATAAAAATTTTTGGCTAAAATTCAGATATTTCCAAATATTTTGATGTTTACCTTTTAGGAAAAAGTTCTGTGTGATAAAAATAATTTATAACCTCATAAATTACATAATGTTACTTTTCCTATAATTACCTTGAAATTCAGAGGAATGCTAGTCCAGAGTTTTTGGTAGCTATAATGATGAAGTTGCAAAAAGAATTAAATATTCTTATACCAGCTCTCTGTGGAATATTTTGCTACAGTATTTTCCAGCTCAGCAAGTCTTCTTACTGTCAACACCAAATGTTTCATGTTGATCCAAGGAGTGATTAACTTCACTTTTATTAATCTGGTCAATGTAGTTCAAGAATAAAGCCAGATGCTGCAGAAATACCATTTAAAGTACAAAGTAAAAACTTTTATAGGAGAAAAACTTCAGTGGAAATTCAGGGATATAGTAGGTGGTGATTAGTTAATAGCCATAGTTCTTCATACAGTTTTATAAAAGACAAATTGGTAATTCACACCACGAAAATAACAGAAAGTAAACAGCAGTAGGACTTTGAGCAGAAGAGAGAGAAGGAAAGATAGTCGCCTGCTATCGGACGAAGCGAGTGTACCTGGGCTCCAGACCCTGCATGCGAGTATCAGTCAGTCATTCTGGAGATAGAGGCCAGATTTTATTCTCTTTCCTAATTACATTGTATATTAATTTATGAAAAAACTAACAAACATTTTATTTGATTTGCAAAGAAAAATAAACTTCCTTAATTTTATCTCAATCCAAAATTTAAGGACTCCTGTAGGTTTGGAATTACAGAACTGTAGGATTTTGAAAGATCTTACAGTAATCTGGCATGGCCATTTCACATTGGAGGAAACCAGGGGCCAGACACCTGATGTGACTCTTCTGATTAATTGACATGAATCAAGAACAATTTGGTTCTAAGTCTGTTGACAAACATTTTTTTGTTTCAGTTACAGATATCCAAGTGCTGTATAGATTCCAGATCAAATCCCCCTCCCCGTGAAGTGTATGAGAGCTACTGTGAATACAAGTACTAAATTACAAAGATCGCAGCCACCATTTATTGGGTCTCTTGTACATACTACCTACTTGAAGATATTATTTATAATTTTAACAACTTGTAAGCTGGTAATCATTATGTGTATCATTTTACTAATGAGAAAATTAAAGCCTAGAAGGGCAAATTACCTTGTTCAAATTCACATACACAATAAATAGCTGAGCTAAGGCCTGGTCTGACTATTCCTAACAGTCTCAGGGGGAGGGGTTGGGAGGGAGAGGAGATATGAACCTTTCTCCAGATGTATAAAATATCACCAGGGTGAGAGTGCACCTAATGGAGACTTAGTGTGACTGAGATAAACACCAATCAGACAAAATGTGCTGGTTTCTGTTTTTTTTTAATCTGTATTTTTTATGGTCATTCTTTTTTATTTTTTATTATATTTTATTAATTATACTATTATAGTTATCCTGATTTTTCCCCCTTTGCTCCCTTCCACCCAGCACACCCCAACTCCCTCAGGCAATCCCCACACCATTGTTCATGTCCAGGGGTCACGCATATAAGTCCTTTGGCTACTCCATTTCCTATACTGTACATCCCTGTGGCTACTCTGTAACTACCTATTTGTACTTCTTAATCCCCTTACCTTTTCAACTATTCCCCACATACCCCTACCATCTGGCAGTCATCAAAACAGCCTGTATATCCATGATTCTGTCTCTGTTCTTCTTGTTTGCTTAGTTTGCTTTTTAGATTCAATGATTGTTAGATATGTATTTTTGCCATTTTATTATTCATAGTTTTGATCTTCTTTATCTTAAATAAGTCTCTTTAACATTTCATATAGTAATGGTTTGGTAATGATGAACTCTTAGTTTTTTCTTGTCTGGGAAGCTCTTTATGTACCCTTCAATTCTAAATGATAGCTCTGCTGGGTAGAGCAATCTTGGTTGTAGGTCCTTGCTTTTTATGACTTTGAATATTTCTTGCCAGTCCCTTCTAGCTTGCAAAGTTTCTTTTGAAAAATCAGCTGACAGTCTTATGGGAACTCCCCATAGGTAATTAACTTCTTTTCTCTTGCTGCTTTTAAGATTCTCTCTTTATCTTTAACCTTTGGCATTTTAATTATGATGTGTCTTGGAGTGGGCCTTTTTGTATGCATCCTCATTGGGACTCTCTGTGCTTCCTGGACTTCTGTTTCCTTCACCAAATTAGGAAAGTTTTTTTTTTCAAACAAATTTCCAATTTCTTGCTCTTTCTTTTCTCCTTCTGGCACCCCTGTGATGCTAATGTTGGACCTCTTAAAGTAGTCCCAAAGGTTGCTTACGTTATCCTCATTTTTTGGGATTATTTTTTCTTCTTGTTCAGATGGGTCATTTTTTGCTTCCTTATGTACCAAATCATTGATTTGATTCTGGCTTTATTCACATTCACTCTTCTGTTGTTTTCCTGTAAATTGTTCTTTATTTCAAATAGTGTATCCTTTGTTTGTGACTGGATCTTTTTTATGCTATTGAGGTCCTCCCTAAGTTCCTTGAGCATCCTCATAACCAGTGTTTTGAACTCTGCATCTGATAGGTTGCTTTTCTCCATTTTGTCAGTTCTTTTTCTGGAGTTTTGATCTGTTCTTTCATTTGGGCCATGTTTCTTTGTCTCCTCATTTTGGCAGCCTCCCTGTGTCTGTTTCTATATATTAGGTAGAGCTGCTATGACTCCCTGTCTGGATGGCATGGTCTAATGTAGTACCTCTCCTATAGGGTCCAGTAGCACAGCTTCTGCTATTACCCAAGCTGGGTTCTCAAGGTGCACCCTTTGTGTGTGCTGAACACACCACCCCTTGTAGTTGAGCATTGGTTGCTGTTGGCAGGTCAATGAGAAGCATTTACCTAGGCCTGTGAGTTGCAAGGATTGGCTGTGGCACTGACACCAATCTCTGCCCTCTGTGACCTGCCCTCAGCTATTTTCTGCTCCTTTATAGAACCTATCACTCCTCTCCTTGTCATAATAAAGTTTGATAAGTAAAGCATATATTTTTTGTCCAATCAATTTTTTCTTTACTCACCACAACTTTATTTATTAAGTATGGTCTAACCTATATTCTCTAATTTTCTAGTTTTGTTTGTTCTGTATGTGTAATCTCTTAAATAGGTAGACTTATAACATTAATTTTGTCCATAAAGCCTTTGAATTTTCACCTTTAACTTAGTTTTCCTTAGATTTTTATTCCTCATGTTTTAAATTTTTCTTGTCATAGTCATTTGTTTCTTCTGTACATTATAACTCTGAAATTTCTCATTTTTGGCAAGAGAAGTCATTGCCATTTTATGGTCAGAAAAACAGTATTTTTCTCACGACTTATTTTTTCCCTACCCACGCTTATTTTCAGTATTACTGAGTCACTTCACTTTTGAGTAAACATGTTCTTTTTTTTTTAATTGATATACATATTTGTCTTATTTGGGTCCCTGTATAGTTACTGCTGTTTTTCTTCTTTTTGAACTTTCCATACCCCAACAACAACACTTCTTGTTCTAGATGGGAATATCTTATATGCATAAATCATTTTGGGGAGATTAGACATATAATAACCTTCTAATCTAGGTATCATTTATTTATTGTTTATTTATTAAAAATCCACACTGTGTGGAAAATGAGAAGTACCACCACAGCCTGGGATTCTGTGGGTGGGTGTAAAGCATCCCAATGGCCTGCTGTATTTGCCCATTGATGGGTAGCACTGCCCATGTACTAGAACAGCAGGACATTTTTGGTAGAAAAGAGAAAAATTGCATTGCCTATTTGTTTGCCTCCTTTGTGATTGCTTTAATCCTTCAAAGTTCTTTTACAAATCCTTTTGCTAGCTACCTTATCTGTTTCTTGATTTCTTCAGCTGTCTTCGTAGAAGTCACCTTTACTATGAATCTTGTAGCTGCAATGGCCTGTTTTTCTCATGCCTTTAGAATTTCCTGTCTCTGAATATTCTCTGCCAATTTTCTTTAATTTCTAATTAATTTTAAAGCCAGCTTTCTAGAGGTACAATTTACACATATAAAAATTTTCTAATTTTGAGTGGACAACTTGATGTTTGACAAATATACAGTCCTAGAGCCACCACAGCAATCACAATGAAAGAAAAGCATTTCATCACTCACAAAAATTTTCCTCATATTGCCAATATTTGATTGAGCCTTTTCTTCCTTGCTGAAGCATTGGTTCCTCTTTTCCTTTGACATCTTCTCTCTTTCTTTTCCGAATGATCTTCACCTTGCTTGTGAAAATATGTGTTCCTTTTCCTCATCCCAATCCCATACACTCATTACCATTTTTAATTCCCCCCATTTCTTTCTGAATTCCCCTCTTGAGATTTTCCTTTAGCATAGGACACTATCCTGCGTATATTCAGGAAAATTTTACCTACTGTTCTTTTTCTCTTCCTGAAGTCTAAGGCCCAAACAACTATGCCCTCTTGCCTGTATTGTTCCAGGGTCTTTACAACTTAAACAGTTTAATGCTTTTCTCAATCACAAGTTGTACAAGGTTTTGCCCCACATTTTCCAGCGACAAAGACAGTGGTAAAGTTGTTTTAAAAAAAGCTGTGATGTTTTCATTTACTACATATTATATTCAGTGTATTTCTAGATCCACAAAACATGGTTTTTCTAATCCTTACATGAGCATAAGTGAAAAGTACCTGCTTAATCTCTCCCATTGCCACAATTTTACTTCATCTTTGATTTCCTAGATTCAAAACCGGACAACTTTTCTCAAATTTTTTCTTACATAATAATGTTTTTATTGCCCTTACAACAAACTTTTTATTCCAAAGAGAATAAAAAAAAATCTCCTTGGCCCCTTTATTTCTATTGCTGTAGTTTCTAAAACTCTGTATGTGTTTATCACTGGCTCAATGCTGTGTCAAAGATTTGATTTCTAAGCATATTCTTGGTGCTATGGTAAGACATTAGATACTAGAGGTAAACGGAAAGTAATTCAGATAACTTCTGGGTTCTGATCTATAAGGCCTTGATACCTAGCTTCCTCAAGCTTTAAGGCCTTTTTTTTTTTTTTTGTAAATTGCTAACAATACTTTTCAGAACATTGAAATAATAAAAATTAGAGAGACTATATGTAAAGGTTGTTTATAAACACATACCCATATAGAGCTGATGTATGTAAAACATCTAACACAATATCTGGCCTATAGAAAGTGTTTATTAAATGATCAGTATTATTATTTCAGTAATAATAGTTATTGAAATGGTTTACATGCATTACTATTTAAAAAATAACAATGATTACATAAAAATCATTTACCTAGTATCACAGCTAATTTTTCTCCTCTCCCAGATGTTTTATTAAATTTTTTTTAACCTTGTTTCTGGTGTTATCCTCTTCAATGGAAATTCTAGGATTCTAAAAATCTAAACAGGAAAACCAGATCATTGCTTCAGATTTTCTTTCTTTTTTTCATTTTTTTTGGTTGTTGTTCAAGTACAGTTGTCTCCATTTTCACCTCATCCCACACATCCCCACCTCCCACCCTTGAACCTACCCCCTTTGGCTATGTCTGTGTGTCCTTTATACATGTTCCTTGATGGTCCTTTCTCTATTTCCCCTGTCGTCTGCTGCTGTGCCACCCTGAATGTGCCAGATTTTCTCTCTGTGCCTCCCTTGACTTCTTTTTTCTCTTTCCTTTTTATTGTTTCGTTTTGTTTCCAGTATTCATCTCTATCCTCTTAGTGAGTTTCCATCTTTAAGTGACTCTGATCCCTTGCCTTGCACTAACTGCGTTCTGAGATCTCCACAGACAACGTGAGGTCTGAGCCAACTGCGTTCTCACCAATTCGCACCAATTTTTCTATCTCCTTAAGGAAAAAATCAATGAGCCTCTCTTCCAGCACTGAGGTCTTCCAGTCTTCCTCCTCTCATTGATCACATTGGCTTTTCTCAGGTAAAACTCCTTGGTGTAAAAAACTTATACCCTACAAGAGTCAATGTTACCGTCTTAAAAATTAGAAAATTAGGACCCACACAAGGTATTTGCAACTGGCAAATAAAACTGTCAAGCATATCTCAGTCCCAACTGGTGACATAATATTACAGGACATTTTTCTACCTGGCCAAGAGATCTCTCTAATTCAATGTTTCTGAAAGCTGGCTAAACCTGAGAATTGCCTGGGGAGATTTTAAATAGTGGGAAATGCCTGAGATTCACCAGGATTGATTCAGAATTACTGAGGGTAGGGCTCAGGCGTCTCTATTTTTTAAAACCTCCTCACTTGATTCTGACAGACAGACAGGGTTGAGAAACATGCTAGAATGCATTATCTAGTCTCCAAGCTCACTATTATTTTTAAATTCAATTTCCATGGTTTTAGAATCAAAGAAGTAATTTTCCAAATGCTTGTTTTTTTGTTTTTTTTTTTTTGTAGTAGAATTTTTTCTTTAATAAAACAAGAAGTGGAGCAACTCTGGGATGAGTGTGTGGAGGTCTGTCTAACCTGGATCCCCTAGTCTTCGTGTCAGAACTCATAAGGCCACTCACAGAACTGAATGAAAACCTTCAGTCTAGCAATAGTGCATAGCAGCATGAAGTGTGTAGTGAATACATTACAGGGACCGCTAGGTCAACTGGGCAGAATCTGGACAGTAGCACTTCCTGGCCAACTACCTCTAGTAGTCAAGGGCTGTGCAAACATCCCCATTTTCTAGGTATGTTATGAGGTGAAAAATATTGGTAAGCACTGGTCTATAAAATTGTCTTTAAGTCAGTTTTGTCACCATAGATATGGCTACAGATTTACTGCACAAGCACCACAACAGCTTACAGTGCAATGAACAATTTTTAGTATCTTTAAAATTTGTTTCCAAGTTTATGTGTTTGCTGCTTTTGCATTTTTTTCTTTTGTTTTCTTTCCAATGCTTATCAAGTATCACTTTTAGAAAAAGTATGTACTGTAATTAAAAATTAATCCACAGCTGGTTATAACAGGTGAAACTAAACCCATAAATCATTTTCCATCCCTGTTTCTCAGAATTTCTCAGGGAGTACTAGCCTGTTTTTTTTTTTTTTTTTTTAACAATAGAAATCTTTCTACCCAGAGTAGAATGGATTTTTGCTTCTGGCTTGCTGCCCGATTATTGCAGGAGATTCCCAGCAGGCACGCACACTCTGGGTCATTGATTCTCATCTCATTTCATGCATATAATAAATTGCTGTTGGGTGTAGTTTGGGGGTATGTGTGAATTTCAGCTGTCATCTCTAGGACAGCTCACCTAGAATTAGATCCTGCCATTTCAACTGCTATTTGTCTTCATTAATCTTCACTCTTGCCCCATTTGTCCTATGCGGGTAATGTGACCTGAATAGCTTAACGGTGTCTGTGTGCAGGCAGGCTGGCCAGGACTGAAACACAGACAGAGCCTCTGGACACTTACCTGGAAATCTAATAATATCAAATCTATTCTTTTTGTAGACTTGGTGTTGTTGTTAACTTAGCTTTTCTTTTATATTATTTTTTTGATAATTTGGTACCAGGATTGCTACTGTCCTCTTTTATTTTTGTAGCACAAGAAGCATGACAGACTCTTGAAATCTAAATCAGTTTAAAAATTTCCATTTAACTCAACGGATATTTAATGAGTCCCAGCTATCTTCTGGGTGGTTGTTTTTCTAGATGAAAAGTGCTTTGAGGTCAGGGAGCAATGTCTTAATCTGCTTCATATTTCAACTCTAACACAGTGAATGATACATAGTAGGCCCTTGGGTAAAATTTAATGATAAACTGATGAACTGGGGAATATAAAACAAGTACATATTAATTGAACTTAAGGAGTAGAAAAATTCCTTGGGAGAGCAGATAATCCCCTGAACTAGAAGCTTTACATATATTGTCTATTTTAATGCTCTTAATGGCATTATGAGGTAGGCATCATTATCTTCATTTAAGATGGATAACAAGGGTCAGAGGGGAAGAAATTTATGCAGGTCACATAACGTATTAGTGAGAGATATATTTATTTGAGCTATAGTTCATACAGAAAGGCAGGGTCAATGTTTAGTTCCTTAACTTTCTGGCTTTCAGATGAATATGTTGACATCCTGGAGATCTCCAAAGGAGACTAATTGTTTTAATTATAAAAATATAACTATTAATTCATAAATTTTAACTAATGTATTTGTTGTTTCAATCAACCATAGTCATTATTCTTTTTGATGCTTAATTTTTGTACTTTTAGCCACAGTGTTTCTGCAAACGACTTTGGTGTCCTTTTGATATTAACCCAGTGAGTACTCTGATACTTTTCTTTCTTTCTTGTACAAAAATATGCACCAGGTTCATTTTGTATATTTCCTAAGACCTGGAATTACCTGTTTCTCCAAGGAGCCCTGGTTGTTGTTGTTTGGTTTTTGGATACCATTATTTGGGCAATTATGATGTTTAGCTACTGGATTTCCATTACTTCTTGGCTGTTTCAATAGGAAGAACTAGAAAACAAATTTTTTTTTAAGAAAGAAGGAAATTATGAGTTAGTATTGATACAAAATTCAGGATTAAAGAATGCAGGTTTACTTCATTAATAATGTTTATATTTTTTCTCTTTCAACTTAATATCTTAGTTGCTAATAATATTAGTATAATTACTTAATTCTCTTATTTTTCATTGTACATATAATAATTGCAAAATAACTCTATTACTAATAACTCTATTACTCATAGGTGCACTGTTCCTATACCTTGTTTTTCACTTAACTATATCCTGAAGATTACTCCATATCTGTACATGGAGATAGTCCTCATTGCTTTTTGCATAATTTACAATATTTAAATTTTTTTCAAACTACATTAAATTTGCAATAATAGTAAAAAACAAAATAATAACCCCTTATATGCTACTACTTCCTTGATTATTGATATTTTACCATTATGCTTCATTACTCATGTTCCCTTTCTCTCTTTTTACATGTATTTATACATGTATATACTATACATCTTATGCTTATTATCACTATTCTTGATTGAACCACCTGAGAGCAGATTGCAAGCATGATGCCTAATCATCCCTAAATAGTCCAGTCTATTTCTCCTTTCACCTCATGAGGATAATGTAATTATCTGAAGAGGAAATCGGCATGAACACACTGCCACCATCCAACTCACCAACCCTATTTACATCACTCCAACTATCCCAACAATGTATCCTGTTTTCTGTCTGACCCTGGATCCAATCCAGCATTATGCACAAATTTTAGTTGTGATGTTCCTTAAATATCTTTTGAATGGTTCCTTGGTCCTTTTTCCTGACTCATGAATTTTATAAATTACAGGACTCTCAATCTATTAGATGTCATTCAACATAGGTTTTTTTTTTCACTGTGTCCTCATGACCATTTTCGGGTCATGCAGTCTTGGCAGGAATGTGATAAGAGTCACGCTGTGTTCTTCTGAACTATATCAGGCCAATAGTTGCTCTCTTGTCTATGTAGGTGGATTTTTCATTGTTTTCATTAATTTTGTCTGGGTCGTTGTTTCCTAGTGCAAAAGTCTTCTTGTACACATAGGTATTAGAAAAATTCACCTGTGTTTCTTTTAGTATTTGTAACATTTTATTTTGATTTTTTAAAAAAAGATTTTATTGCCCTGGCTGGTGTAGCTCAGTGGATTGAGCGCGGGCTGCGAACCAGGCATCGCAGGTTCAATTCCCAGTCAGGGCACATGCCTAGGTTGCAGGCCATGTCCCCCAGGAACCGCACACTGATGTTTCTCTCTCTCTCTCTCTCCCTCCCTTCCCTCTCTATAAATAAATAAATAAAATCTTAAAAAAAAGATTTTATTTATTTATCTTGGAGGAGGAAGTGAAGGAGAAAGAGAGGGAGAGAAACATCAGTGTGTGGTTGCCACTAGCACGCCTCCCACAACCCAGGCATGTGCCCTGACTGGGTATCAAACTGGTGACCCTTTGATTTGCAGGCTGGCACTCAATCCACTGAGCCACACCAGCCAGGGCATAACACTTTATTTTAGATTAAAATCCCTGATCCATTGAAGTTTATTTTTATGTATAGTGTAAACTGTGGATCTAAGTTTACTTTTTTCCAAATACTAACCAGTTGCCCCAGTGTTGCGGATACCGGCCCGCAGTACCCATGGCACTGTGGATGGTTGAGATACGAGAGACATACACACAGACTACTGAGTCCTATGGAGGAATAGGGACGACATGGCTACCCTCTCAAGGGGAGGGTGCCTCGGAGTGGCCTGGCCAATCTCTCAAAGGAGAGTGCCCTGTGCCACTGCCTGAACAGACTTTTATTAGGTAGGTTTGGGTAGGAATACAGATACAGCTTATTAACTATTGTCTGGCAGTGAGGATCTAAAATGTTCAAGGAGCTAAAAAGAGCTCACACTGACTTGGAGTCTTATCACCTAAAGAACTACAGAACTTAAGGGGCTAAATACATTTCCTGCCTGAGCCTTCATAATCTAATTAAGAGCATCCTCAGCAAAGCAGGTTTCACAGGATTTTACATATCCTGTCTCAGGCCTAATCCTGGACTTATCCTGGAAAGTCCACGGTTCCCAGTGTAGGGTTGCACCGTCCCTTGTCATTGTTACAGGCTTGAGTCTGGCAGAGGAGACAAGGCAGCTGAGAGGTTTGAGGCTTCTCACAGGCAGAATGAGGACTCACGTTTTGTCAAAGCCGAGGGGTGAGGGGCGATCACCCCCATTTTCCACAGCCCCCCAAGTCCTTCCCTGAGGGCCTTCCCATGTGATCGCGCCTGTTTTAGGTCCATCCTCCTCTGAGGAATCTTACCCCTCATTGGCTAACTGACCAAGCAATGGGGGCCAGAAGCGGGGCTCCTGTCAGGGAGATAGGCTTGTCTCCTAAGTGTCTCCTGGTCCGGAGGTCTCTCACTCAGCCTTAGTCATGGGGGATTATAGCTTCCTGAAACCGGGCAGGGCAGTTTCCAACACCCCAGCTTCATTTATTTAAAAGTCTACCTTTCTCCCAGTGGTAGGAGATGGCTCCTTTATTATATTATTTTATTATATACTATTTTATACTAAAATCATGTGTTTGTTGAAATTTTTCTTTGTGCTTGATATGTCATCTACTAATAAGTAAATATTAAAAATCTCCAGTTATGCTAATGTTTTCATTTACTTGTTATTGTGTTTCTTTTTTTAAAAAAAGCTGTATTACTAGGAGAGAACAGCTTTAAAATTGTTATAATTTTCTGGTTTGTTAAGGTTTTTTATTATCATCTAATACATCTTTTGATGGGTAATAATGCCTTTTGCTTTGAAGTATGTATGCACTAATATTAACATCGGTTTTTAAGCTTGTTTTCATAGCATTTGCCTGGTGTTATTTTATCCATACTTTTATTGTTACTCTTTTATGTAGTTATATTTTAGGTGTGTGGCTAGATGACTTTTAAAAATCTAGTCTGATAATTACTGTCTTTTTTAAAAGTATATTTTACTGATTATGCTATTATAGTTGTCTCAATGTTTTCTTCCTTTTATGCCCCTCCACCCTGCACCCACCACCTCCAGCATTCCCCTCCTCCACTCCTACCCTCCTTAGTTCATGTCCATGGGTCATACATATAACTTCTTTGGCTTCTCCATTTCCTATACTATTCTTAACCTACTCCTATCTATTTTGTGCCTATCAATTATGCTTCTTTTTCTCCCCATTCTCCCCCTCCACCTCCCCACTGATAACCCTCCATGTGATCTCTATTTCTGTGATTCTGTTCCTATTCTAGTTGTTTGCTTAGTTTTTGTTCTTGTTTTTTAGGTTCAGTTGTTGATAGTTGTGAGTTTGCTGTCATTTTACTGTTTATAGTTTTGATCTTGTATTTCTTTAAGTCCCTTTAATGTTTCATATAAAAGGGACTTAAATGATAAGTCCCTTTAACATTTCATATAATAAGGGCTTGGCGATGATGAACTTCTTTAACTTGATCTTATCTGGAAGCACTTTATCTGCCCTTCCATTCTAAATGATGGCTTTGCTAGACAGAGTAATAATCTTGGATGTAAGTCCTTGCCTTTCATGACTTTGAATATTTCTTTCTAGCCCCTTCTTGCCTGCAAGGTTTCTTCTCAGAAATCAGCTGATAGTCTTATGAGCACTCCTTTGTAGGTAACTGTCTCATTTTCTGTTGCTGCTTTTAAGATTCTCTCCTTATCTTTAATATTGGGTAACTTAATTATGATGAGTGTTTCTTCTTGGATCCAATTTCTTTCTCTGAGCTTCTTGGACTTCCTGGAAGTCTATTTCCTTCACCAGATTGGAGGAGTTGTTCTTCATTATTTGTTCAAATAAGTTTTCAATTTCTCGCTCTTCCTCTTCTCCTTCTGGCACCACTATGATTCAGGTATTGGAATGTTTAAAGTTGTCTCAAAGGTTCCTCAGTCTCTCCTCATTGTTTTGAATTCTTGTTTCCTCATTCTGTTCTGGTTGGATATTTATTTCTTCCTTTTGTTCCAAGTCATTGATTTGAGTCCTGGTTTCCTTCCCTGTGCTGTTGGTTCCCTGTATATTTTTCTTTATTTCATTTAGTATAGCCTTCATTTCTTCCTTCATTTTGCAGGCCAAACTCAATAATTTCTTGAGCATCCTGAAGACCAGCATTTTGAACTCTGCATCTAATACGTCAACTATCTCCTTGCCACTTAGTTCTTTTTCTGGAGTTTTGATCTGTTTTTTCATTTAGGCCATGTTTCTTTGTCTCAGTGCACCAGCCTAGATGAATATTTCTTTAACTCCTTGGTTGTCGGATTTGTATGCAGTTTGATTTTCTGGCAGTTTTTGTTGTTTTTTGTTTTTAAATTGGTTGTTGTCCTTCTTTTGGTTGTACGAGACAGTGAAGCATTTCTACCTACACCTCCATCTTGGCCGGAACTCCCTGATAATTCCTGTCTTTTAATGGCAAAACTTAAACTGTTTATTTTTATTGTAATTACTAGTACACTTAGATCATTTCCTATCAGATGCCAGGTAATGCTATCAACTCAGGGCCACTTAAAATTAGTTTATCAAAAGTAAGAACATTTACAAGAATGAAACATAGTAGCTTTTTTTTGTTGTTTTTTTACCATGTAGGTGATATGAGTTACTTTAACCTTGCATGAGAGCTTGCCTTTGATAGTAAATGATTTGGGAGCCTTTTTCTCCCCTCCACCCAGAGTCCAGATGAAGTCAGACAATTTCTCTATCTCCTTCTATCGTAGATTTTCCTAACTGTCTTCCCAACTACGGAGCGCATATTCCCTTCAGGATTTGGATTTATGAAAGGGACTCTACCAGATCTTGACCAGACATAAGGTTTATTCTTTTCCTCTTGTGTAGTCATGAAAACTTAAGATCCTGTCTTACTCTCATTTAGACTTTCCTCTGAACACCCAGTCCCATGTGGAATCATCTAGTTGTTTCCACTGGAATATCTCACAAATACTTGAAACCGAATGTTTCTTAAACTGAAATTTGCTTTGCACTCTCACCCTGGATCTGCCTCAGTCTTGCCAGTCTCCATCTCAGTTACTGACACTGCCATATATCCAGTTACTGGAGCTGGCAACTGAGCATTAATCTTGCCCTCTCCGTTTCCATTTCTGCATCCAACCCATCAGCCAGTTGTATTGATTTTACATCCAAGTGTATCTCAAATCTAATTCTCTGCATCAGTCAAGACAAAAATCATCATCATTTTCCATAGACTATTTTAATAGCCACCTGATGGGTCTTCTGGGGAGCCCATCTAGTCTATCTATTCCACACACACAGCACACAGAGAGATATTTACAAAAATCTGATCATGTTACTCCTTTTCAGTGATTTACCATCATCACAAAAATAAAATGGGTCATCAAAGAACATGTATAAAAGACCTATGGACAAAGCCAAAGGGATGTAGAATTAAGGGCGGGAGGTGGATATGGCTGGGGTGGGGGGTGAATGGTGGGGGGAGAAATGGAGACAACTGTACTTGAACAATAATAAAAAAATGTTTGTTAAAAGAAGTTCACCACAGACTTATATAAAAAAACCTAAAACCTGTTAACATTTAAATGTTCATCTTCTGTAAATATACAAATGCATTATAATCTGAATAAAAGGAGCCTATTATATTAACTTAAAAAATTAAAACCTAATTTCTATATTCTACATAGCTCTATGATTCCCAGTCTCCCATATTTTCCTACAAACCAAACTCCCTTTCCTACAAACTCCAAACAATAGACTTTTCCTTCATGTTGTCTGGAGTACTCTTCTCATGACTCTTCCCATTAGAAAACAGTGCCCAAAACAGCTGTGCTAGGAAGGCTATATATTCTTTGTATTTCAGCTTAAATGTTATATCTAATCTATGAAGTTTTCTTCTCTGATCATCTTATCTAAATTATATTTAGGTCTCTCCCTCTGACTTAACTGTTTATTCCTTTTCATTAATCTTGTTTGTTTTCTTTGTAGCTCTTGTATTTTGAAGTTATATGTTGTTTGGGGAGTTTATTTTTTAATTTAAAAATTATTTAAAGCTGTTTTACTTCTCATTAGAGGGTTAACACCATGAGGGCAAAGATTACTGTGTTTTGTTCACTCATGTTCCTAGTATCTAGGATTGTGCCTTATACATAGTAGATGCTCAATAAATATTTCTTAAAGAAATTATTGTGACTTCAGATTTCTCTGAATTTTCCTAGACCTCTTTTTAGAAAGATATAGCTTGTGCATTTAATTCAGAATTCATTGTTATGGATTTGAGTCCTGTTTCTGTCACTAGCAGCATATAGGATTCCCAACTTTGTAAATAACTGGCTTGGGTTCTCCACGCACCAGGATTATCCTCCCGTTAAACACTGTTTGTAGGGCTTTGGGGTACCACAAAGAGAGAGAAAAATTAAAGTATCTTGTTTTTTTGTTTACATGACCCCTACCACGTAGTGGGAATCAGTCTATGTCTTGATTGATCTAAGCCTGTCTTAGGAAGGAGAAATTCCATGACTATTTTATAAGTTCAGTAACATAGTGTTTCTTGTTTCTCATCCGGGTCCCTTTTCTATTTTCATTTAAACCCATATAATGAAGGGTAGAGAAGAGGATCCTGTCTATTTTTTCTTAGAGGCTTGTCTTCTTTGATATTCTATGATTTATGACTTAACTCAGCAGGTCATGAAGAGAGTACTGTGTGTTTAGGCCAGGCATCAAAAATCCTAACTTACTTGTACTTTACACGCCATATAGGGCATTGTTCTGTCTATACCTCTGTTCACAAAGCACTGTAATTGGCTCCAGGGAAGGCTGGTCACCATGGTATTTGGTAGTAATTAACAGACGCTACTGAAAACCTTTCAGCAAATATATGCCCTTTCAACTCTCTAATGATTTGAAGATATAAAATCAAATACCAAGTAGAGACTGGGCCAAGGGTCACTTTAAAAATTTTTCTGTTTGAGTACACTCCTATTTTATTTTAATACTGAATTCATAATTAATATTGGACTTTTCAGTAAGAGGCTTTTAAAATTTTTAATTGTTGATACATCTTTAACTTTGAGAGATGTGGCTTTTTATCTAATAATATTCTTTTATTCTACTTTAAGATACATATATTGATTTTTGCTAAAAATTGATTTTTTGTAATTCTTTAGAATATAAGTTAGGGAATAACCAATTTTTTTATATGCTGCCTTGTCAGCTAAACTTTTTTAGAAACAAGTCAAATTAATGGCATTATTATTAATAATTATAGAATAGCTCTAGCTCAGTAGTTCAGTTGGTGAGAGTGTTGTTCCAATATGCCAAGGTTGTGGGTTCCTCACAGGCAAGAATCAACCAATGAATGCATAAATAAGTGGAACAACAAATCAATGTTTCTCTCTCTCTCTCTCTCCCTCTCTCTCCCCTTCCTTCTCCCTTCTCCACTCTCTCTAATATCAATAAGTAAAAAAATTTAAAAAAGAATTATAGAAAAATATAGAAAATTTTCTATGGAATTATAGAAAAATATGTGTTTTAGAGTGTAGCAATACATATTTATATTGTGCTATGGTAAAAAATATAATTGAAGTAAGAAAAAACTTACATTTCAGTGACATTTCTAATGTTTATTCACTAAGTGACCTTGAGATACCTAAGTGATACATTGTCTCTACTCCCAGACTTCTAGAGACCTTCCTATTTTATCTTCTCCTGAAAATAAGTACTGACTGCTTTTCGCCCAGGACCAATAATCATAATAGTCATATACTTAAGGGTTAATGAACAGGTTTTTATCATTCCTTCCATTGTTTGAAAGACTTTGTTAAATGCAGTTCAAATACTTCTGTTAATATGGAGAAATATTTCCCAAACATATATTGAATCTGTTAGATTTCCATAAATTGACCTTTTAAAGGGGCATTACGAATGGGGACAGGGATAGAAAACTCCAATTTATACCCAAAATGTACACTTAAGTAAAATCAACACTAATTTGCTTTTACTTATTGAAAGCAGCAGAGCATGGCCCTTGGTAGTTAAAGCCATGCTGTGAATTCCAGCCCTGCCATTTGTTGGTTTACATATTTGTTTCAGATGAACTTTAGGATATGTAGGATCGTACCAGTGTAGTCTATAAACTTAACAAGACCATGGTTGTCAATGGCTGCTCTATTATTTTACTCACACGTTAGGTCCCGAGATCTCTGAGAATCTCAGGGCTAATTAACAAGTAGCCGAAACCAGTAGTTTCTTATTATCACTGCAAATAGTCCTGCTCTTAAATTATCATTTCAATTTAACTCCATTTTGAAGTCCATGCTTGTTCTGCAAAGGTTTGGTCTGATACCCTAAGGTTGACTTTCCTTGTACTTAAGCAGTGTTTCTTACTAAATGGAAATGCATTGAGAGAAACATGCTTTGGCATCATCTCTCTGCACACTAATACCCCGTTGGCTATCCTTTGCAGTTGAGTGGCTGCCAACTGTTTGGGACATCCCTGGTGAGGAATCATTGTATCTAAACTGGCCAAAGAAAACCCAATACCTGGAAAAGAGACATGAAAAATTCAGTTCTCTCGTGAGCTAATGACTCTGATGGAGTTCAGGAATCATGAAAAGTTACTTAAAGCTTTGTCATAAAGAGAGAATAACAATGCCTAATATTTGACTGCTGTGTTACCACCTGTGTGCATAGTTCCATTCTATGCACGTGGCTAATCCAGTCCTGTGAATCTAAGAGATTGGTGCTCTGATAGTTTGTTGGGCAAATATGAGGGGGGTGGGAATAAGGGCATCAGAATCAGATTAATCTGCATTCTAATCCAGTAGGGTCCACCACTGACTGGATGCTTGACTTTGCTTCTCACAGTCTCAACTGATGAAGGATGATAATTTTGTTTATTTGATATATCTGTCATGAGATTTCCCAAGTTCTATGTTTATTGTAGTTTCCAAAGTAATCAGAGACAATCTTCCACCTCAACGAATTGTTGAAGGAACTCAAAGAAATAAATTCCTTTGCTAGAAATAAATGAGAGATTTATTCAAGGATCTTAGAGTTTGCAGACTAAAAACACAGCTAGGCAAAAAACCAGAAGTGTTCCAAAGAAAAAAGAAACCTTGAGTTCTTATGGTAAAAAGTGCATTCCTGAGAATAATCAGTCCTGCATTCTTAGCCCTTTGGTGGGTCCAGGATGATTATCAGTCAGATGTTAGGCAGTCAGGTGGTCTGGAAGATGGGCACTAGAAGGTGTGGTCACCTCTAGGGCTCTGGATAATGGATCACAGGTGGGTGTATATAAGTGCTCCAGGGGGCACTCAGTTAGCTTGGATACATGAATCTTTTAGGGGACAGAGGGTTACCAGATGTAAACCCAGGTATTAATGCTAGACTGGAAAGTTTAAAAAGATATTTACATTCCCAGGCTAATTAAAACAAGAATGGAGTCTTTCCTCGTGCCTCAACCTTCATAATGTTAATAATTTGAGTGACTTGGTTAAAGTGACATATTTTATATATTCCCTATCTTCCCTTTTTTCTTAAAATGATGGTCATAGCTATTTTAAAAAATACTTTTCAAGACTCAAATATTTATTTTTTTTCAAAATTACTTAAGTCAATTGGAGCAGTAAAAATTTTGAAAAGGGACTACCCTAATATATATAGCTGGAGTTGATTCCTGGTGGTCAATTAATTCCTTTCCTTCTTAAAAAAGACCCAGGGTTGATCGGCACCCATCACTGGACAAGCAATTTACAGCAGTTAGAAATAGATCCCTTCTAATTGCACAGTTACCCAGTGATTCCCAGAAAGGAATGAACTTATCAGTAGTTGGAATGGATTAGACTAAATACTAGAGCAGTCACTGGTTGAATGATCCTAAAGTAAGTGCTGGGACAGACCACAGACCATATGTGCTGGGGGTGTGCTGGCAGCTGCCTGAGAATTCTTCTCCATTTGGAACACACAAAAGATATAGCGAAGGCCAAATGTCCACTGACATATTCAGTCACGGTTTCCAGGGGTCCTGAAAAACACCTGGATTATTTTCTGGCCTTTTTTTTCCTGAAGTGAGTCAAGAGTGAACTAGTAGCCCCATAGACCAGAGCTAAGCAGTTTTTAAAGGAAGAGTAAATGTCATTTCAGATGACATTTTAGATCCCTGTGTCAATCAGTCTGGCATAATAGGACCCTAGGAAGAAAGTCAAGCAGGAAAAATAGATATTATTAGTGTTAGTGGAAAGAGAATATCTTTTTTCCAACTACAGTTTATTTTCGATGTTATTTTGTATTGGTTTCAGGTGTAAAGCATAGTGATTAGACAGTTATGTACTTTAGAAACAGAATATCCTTTGTTTGTGGCTTGCATCTTAATGAAAAAGATGTGTCTGTGGAAATTATCTCATCCTGTTCTTCTGAAGCTAGCAATTTCAATAATAATGTTTGGAACTTGATGCATAGAAACTGATGACACACTATCTTTGCTGAATATTCTCAATCTGCCTTTTGGGCTTCACTCTCTAGCTTTATTTTGCTCCACGTTTCATGAGGTTGACCTCTGTGAATTGTGTAAACCAGGCTCCATTGCCTTTCACCTTTTGGTTAGAGAGAGATTGGGAATAAAATGAGGTTGCAGTGTTTATTTCTTTGGCCCCCTCTCTGTGTGTCTTTCTGTCTGAGGCCACAGCCCCTATTGTATGACTGTTTCTTGGGACTTTCAGTGGTTTCCAATAACCATTCTTTCCACTTGCTTCCCGCTGTTGCTTGCCCCAGGGTACCTCACTATCCTTTGTGATTCCCCTTAACTATGCCCACCTTTGGAGAATAGTTCCTTTATTCAATAATCTTCATCCATCCCTTTTGAGTGGGCTGTTTCATGCTTTGCCATTATTTCTAAAGGAGCCGAAGATAGAAGAAAGGAGGGCTGAGTGTAATCAGGGATTTCTAGCAGCTTTCATTCAATGTCTGTTAGAAATAAGGAAATTCAGTAACATCAACCTCTATATATTCCTGACTGTTGATTCACAGCCCCAGAGGATTTGAAACTAAAGTATTTAGCAGTATGGTGCTGTGAGGAAAATGCAGATGAGGAAAACAATATATATTTGGCAATTAATACATTTTAAATAAACCATAAGACAAAAAGAAAATCATGAAGGATAACTCCATTAAAATGAAAATAAAACAAAATTTATGGCACTAATATTTTTGCAGAATGCATGTTTAATATGTAAAAGATCAATTATATAGTCTAGCAAAGAACAATTGAAAAATAAAATTACCATATAAAGTGACATCAAAAAACAAGAAATAATTATGGACATTTTAAAAAATATATTTTATTGATTGTGCTATTACAGTTATCCCATTACCCCCCCCCCCCCGCTTCATTCCCCTCTCCCACCCACATTCCCCCCTTTAGTTCATGTACATGTGTCATAAGTTCTTTGGCTTCTACATTTCCCATACTATTCTTGCCCTCCCCCTGTCTATTTTCTACCTACCATCTATGCTACTTATTCTCCATACCTTTTCCCCCTCTCTCCTCCTCCCACTCCCTTGTTGCTAACCCTCCATTTCTGTGGGTCTGTTCCTGTTCTAGTTGTTTGCTTAGTTTGTTTTTGTTTTTGTTTTAGGTGTGGTTGTTAATAATTGTGAGTTCGTTGTCATTTTACTATACATGTTTTCTATCTTCTTTTCCTTAGATAAGTTCCTTTAACATTTCAGATAATAAGGGCTTGGTGATGATGAACTCCTTTAACTTGACCTTATCTGAGAAGCACTTTATCTGCCCTTCCATTCTAAATGAAAGCTTTGATGGATAGAGCAATCTTGGATGTAGGTCTTTGCCTTTCATGACTTTGAATACTTCTTTCCAGCCCCTTCTTGCCTGTAAGGTCTCTTTTGAGAAATCAGTTGACAGTCTGATGGGAACTCCTTTTGTAGGTAACTGTCTCCTTATCTCTTGCTGCTTTTAGGACTCTCTCCATTTTTACCTTGGCTAATGTAATTATGATGTGCCTTGGTGTGTTCCTTCTTGGGTCCAACTTCTTTGGGACTCTCTGAGCTTCCTGGACTTCCTAGAAGTCTATTTCTTTTGCCAGAATGGGGAAGCTCTCCGTTATTATTTGTTCAAATAAGTTTTCCACTTGTTGCTCTTTCCCTTCTCCTTCTGGTACCCCTATAATTCCGATGTTGGAATGTTTAAAGATATCCTGGAGGTTCCTAAGCCTCTCTTCATTTTTTTTGAATTCTTATTTCTTCATTCTTTTCTGTATGGTTGTTTCTTTCTTCCTTCTGGTCCACTCTATTGTTTTGAGTTCCAGTTTCCTTCCCATCACTATTGGTTCCCTGTGCATTTTCCTTCATTTCTCTTATCGTAGCTTGCATTTGTTCATCTAATTTGTGACCAAAACCAACCAATTTTTTGGGCATCCTGATCACCAGTGCTTTGAACTGTGCATCTGATAGGTTGGCTATCTCTCGGTTGCTTTAAAGTACTGATTGTAGGGCTTTTAATTCTGTTTGAGCCATCTTTTTTTTCCTTTGGTCTGGTCTCACTTGTTACATATGAGGGGCAGAGCCTTAGGTGTTCACCAGGGCTGGGCACCCCAGTCACTGGGTTGTGATGTTGTATGTGGGGGCAGGGTCCGAGTGGGAACCATGGTGCTTGCTCCACTCTCCATCAGACGTCAGTCCCTTCTGCTGCTTCCCCCGAGTGAACTGGGCCCCTCTGGTACCAATAACGGTGTGGGTGGGCTTGTGCATTCTGTGGGACTTTCCAAGGACCTCTCCTATGAGGCTGGGAGTCTCGCCCTGTGCCTCAACTCCCACAGGTGTTTTCAATCAGTGCCCCAAGGCTCTGTTTCCCAGTGCTGGAATCCTGGGTTGTGTGCAGTGCTTTGCTTCACAATCGCCGCCTTGCTGGGTCTGCCATTTGCCACTCCTTGGCCAGGGTCTGCCAGCTGCTGCTTGCATGTCCAGAGTCCACCTGCTGTGGTCTTGCATGCTCCGATGACTTATGCACCTGGTCCCAATGGTCTCTGCTCTTGGTGCCATGACTCGCGCCTGGCTGCCCTACTCTGCCCCTCCTACCGGTCTGGATGAACAGGTCTATTTTAATTTCTTGGTTGTCTGACTTCCATACAGTTCAATTCTCTGTCAGTTCTGGTTGTTATTCTGTTTCTCAATTGTTGTTGTCCCTGTCTTGGTTGTGCGAGGAGGCACAGTGTGTCTACCTATGCCTCCATCTTGGCCGGAAATCTCTAATTACAGAAAATTTTAACAAAATGTATACTTGACCTGTACACTGAAAACTACAAAACATTGCTGAGAGAAATCGAAGACTTACATACATGTTCATGGATCAGAAGATTCAAAACTGTTGAGATGTTAGTTTTCCTAAAACTGTTCTACAGATTCACCACAATGTTAGTTAGAACACTTGTAGTCTTTTTTTTAAATAGAAATTAAATGCTTCTAAAATGTACATTGAAAATATAAGGAAAAATATAAGATAACTAGAATATGCTAAATCATTTCTTAAAGGAAAAACAAACTTGGAAAATATATACTACCAAGGACTTCAGTGATTTCTATAATTATGCTAATCAAGACAGTGTATTGTTGATATGAAAATAAACATAGATTAAGGGAACAGAAGATCCAGAAATAGACATGCACATTACATGTATGTGTGTATAAACTAAGTGTATACATATGTGTGCATATATACATATTCCAAATTTATTTTTAAAAAGTACCTCAACTTAAACTGCACACAAAAATTAATTTAAAATGTATCAAAGACTTAAACATAAAAGTTAAAACTGTAAAACTTCTCAAAGAATGGACTAAAAAGCATAAAATATTCTTGACCTTGGTATAGAAGATTTGTACATTATGACACAAAATCATGAACTGCAAAGGAAAAATTGATCATGGGACTTGATTGAATTAAAAACTTTTACTTGTCAAGAAATACTCATGAGAAAATAGTATTGATACATAAGACTAGGATACACTTGTATGTATGTGTGTGTTTGCATATATTTTCAACCCATTTGTAAGCTAAATAACACAATTAAAAATGTGCAAAGATGTGAACAGATCTGGCACGTGAGGAAATACACAAATGGATAGTGTCTACATGTAAATGTGCTCACTATCACTGGCCACTGGGCAATGCAGATTACATCTTCAGTGAGATACAACTGCACACCCATTAGAATGATTGAAATTAAAAATGCTGATAATAGTGTCGACAAGGATATGGAGCAAATAAAATCCGCATACATAGTATCCAAAAATGTCAAATGATACAATCACTTTGGAAAACATTCTCAAAAAATTTTATACAATTAAAAAAATGAACATTTACCATAAACTTCAATAATTCTACTTTTATGGACTTATGCAGGAGGAAGGAAAAAAATACACAAAATTGAACCTTAGTACTCATAGCAGTGTGATTTATAGTGGCCAAATACTGGAAACAATTTAAGTGTATATCACCAGGAGCACAATCCAATTAAAAAATGGACAAAGACTTGAATAGACCTTCTCCAAGGAGGGCAAACAGAGGGCACATAGACATATGAAAGGACGTTCAACATCACTAGCCATTAGAGAGATGCAAATCAAAACCACAACGAGATACCACTTTATACTGGTCAGAATGGCCATCATTAACAAATCAACAAATAAGTGCTAGTGAGGTTGTGGAGGAAAGGGAACCCTAGTATGCCACTGGTGGGAATTCAGACTAGTATAGCCACTGTGGAAAACAGTAAGGAATTTCCTCAAAAAAACTAAAACTGGAACTGCCTTTTGACCTGGCAATTCCACTGCTGGGATTATACCTTTAGAATCCTGAAACACCAATTCATAAGAACCTTCGCACCCCAATGTTCATAGCAGCACAATTTATAATAGCCAAGTGCTGGAAGCAACCCAAGTGCCCATCAGTAAATGAGTGGATTGAAAAAGTGTGGTACATTTATACAATGGAATACTTCACAGAAGGAAGAAAGAAGGAGCTCCTTCCCTTCACAATAGCATGGATGGATCTGGAGAGCGTGATGCTAAGTGAAATAAGGCAGGCAGTGAAAGACAAATACCATATGATCTCACCTGTAAGTGGAACCTAATGAACAAAACAAACAATGAGCAAAATAGAACCAGAGACATGTAAATAAGGAACCAGCATTTTTTGAACTGAGAAATAATTTACCTTTCCAAGAAAAATAAAATCTCTGTCTAGCCATGATAGACTTCGCTAATTAATTGAGTTTACCTTAAAATTTAATTTTTAGTATTGGGGCAGGGATTGAATAGTCAAAAAACAAGGATCAATTTTCTTTTTTTTTAAGTTTTTCTTTTAAGATTTTATTTATTTAGTTTTAGGGAGAGGGGAAGGGAGAGAGAAAGAGAGGGAAAGAAACATCAATGTGTGTTTACTTCTCGAATACCCGCTAACTGGGGACCTGGCCTGCAACCTAGGCATGTGCCCTGATGGGGAATTGAACCAGTGACCCTTTGGTTCAATTAGGGGACTGAGGCCTGTACTCAATCCACTGAGCTACACCAGTCAGGGCAGGGTATATTTTCATGATGTGAAGATATACCAATAAGTTTAAATAACTAGCTGGGGTTCCTCCATAAGATTTCTGTGGACATTACAACCAGTTATTTAGCCTTATTTTTCTCATATCTTCTTGATGCCTAAAATCTTTTGCTTGGCATTTATGTTTCTCACTTGTGATTTAAAACTTTCTCTATAATTACCTGTGTCACTCAAAAGTTTCCCTCCTACTAATGTATCATTTTCCCATGAAATATTGTTTTTGCATCTATACTTTAAGCATTTTTCTTTGTAAAACCATTCTTTACCTGTTTTATTATAAAATTATGGAGTCTATTATTACAATAAAAAAGTAGAAACATGCAAATTTAAAAGTGATAGTTTTCTCCTTCCTCTTTTTCTTGGTTAAGCAAACAGTTTGCTGTGTACTCTTGTAACAGGCTGTAGCCAAAAGGGGGGACCCCAAATAGGGATTTGGAATGGGGTCCAGAACTCAAGGTGTTCAGGAAATATTAAGATGTCCTTGTCCTGCCCCTCCCTATGTGGGTTGGGGGAAGGGACATGTGGAGCAGGGCCATTGAGAGCTATTTTGCATAGCAACAGCTTTGCACCTAACCTCTGGTGCGGTCATTTAACATATCTATAACCTTTAACTGGTTGCATAGATATGTTAAATAGCTGTGGCAAGTTCTGAGCCAGGGGAATGGAAGTAACTTCCTCACCAAGATGTAACTGGGGGGCAGATCCCCCGAGTTACAGCACCTGCATGGGAGCTTGGAGAAGATTGGCTCCATGACATGGGGCCATGCCTGCCCAGACTCACGATGGCAGCCCAGTAAAGCTGGAAGGATATGAGAGTGCTGGCAGGTGTAACTGATTGTAGGAGGAGTTGAAAATGGGGCTGCAGAGGATGATTGGTGCGGGGATTTAAACCCAGACACGGCAGCCATTGGAGGGAGAACCACGCAGTTTTGGCCGAGTGGAGACTCCCGCAGCCATTGTGCAGAGAAGAACCATGCAGCTGTGGCAGTGGAGAGAGAACCTCGTGGCTTTGCCAGAGTGGGGACCCCTGCAGCTTTAGAAGGGGGAACCACCCCACAGCTTTAGCAGAGATCCCAGCGACACAGCTAATGGTGCCAGGAATCAAGGGAGGCCTACCAGCTGAGACGGATTACTGGGAAGAACCTGCCTGAGCCACGGACTTCTATTTCCTTTCCTGAGATTCAGTACTTCAGACTGGGCAAAGTGGGGGAAGGAAGGACTCTGTGTGTTTGTGGGTGTTTTAAGGGACTTTGGGATTTTGATGAAGACATTAGGTAACTACTTTAAGTCTGTACAGCATTAAATAAACATTCCCTTTCCTTTTCACAAATCTCTGGCATTGAGAGATGTCTTTCCTCTGGTGATGGACATAACGAACCTGGGGGGTTCCTTTCGGGTAATAGTATATGGCCCTTTGGCCCCCCTGTTTGTTCTGTAACTAACACTCTTTGTATGCTTATGGAAATGAACACATATATGAGTTGTACACATAGTAGGCTAATAAGCAATCATACTTTCTCTAGTATTCTGAAACTTTTTAAATTTAATGGTATAAGTGAACATCTCTAATCTGTATGTGTTTATTATGGCTGCAGAGTATTTACAGTGTGTATGAATCACAATTTATTCAACCATTTATTTGCCTGTTAATGAATATTTGGTTTATTTTGTTGTTTTGTCTTTTATTCTCTTATAAACAATTCTGCTTTAAACCTCTTTTGACATATATGTTACATACTCATGCTTTTGTTTCTTTGAGATAGAAATCTAGACAGACATTGAGTATGAACCTAAACAATTTCAGCTGTTTGCTCATGGCTTTCAACAAGCTCTGTGTATAAGGAAATATAAGTTCTTTTTAAAAATGCAAATTCCTGGAGCTTACCCATGTCCCATGATTCTGAGATGGAATCCAGTACTTTCTATCATTAAACCAGCATCTTTAGTGACTTTAACACATATATACCTGGAACCACACTGTAGAAAACACTGTTCTTTATTATCCTGGGCGAGTTACGTAGTGTTGTTGAGTTTCAGTTTCCTCATTTTCCCACACTGAAATGTGAAACCCACCAGGGTGAGTAATTTTTATCTGTTTAGATTACTAATGTAGAGCCTAGACCAATGCCTGGCACATCCAACACACATAAGTATTTAATAAGTAAAAATGAATCAATGAAGGATGAATTCCGTGAAAAGGAACTAATACCTACTGCATAGGGTTACTTAGGTTTCAGTGCAGTAATGCATCTATCAGTATCATATACTGTAGCACTTAATAAATATAAACTCTTTTTCTCCTTTCAAATTTAAGTCATCTTGGTTCATAAAATGCCAGCTACAACACAATAAATGGTGTTATTTAACACAACAGTAATTATAATAAAACGAGGAAAATGAACTTGCCAGTTCAATGGCACAAACACAGTATGTTTTATTTTTTAATGGGAGGGCTATAGAGATCAGTCCATACTGTGCTTGTTCTTCACCGAATAATCCATCAAGATGAGGATATTAACTTACTTCAATAGCTGTCAGAAAATATGAAAAATGTGTCATAGAGCACTATACTAATGTTGCTAGCTATTATAAATCAAACTGAGTGTGTGTTTATAGAATGCAGAGGGATATTACTGAGGGTGCTAAAAGATCTATTTAGCTTTTAGAATTACCTTAACTAGTCAAAATTTAAGGATAAAACATACTCCACATAAACTAATATTAAGGAAATTACCTAGATCTTAGTTGACATTATTTTTGTCCAGGCTGTCAAGACTTCCCATACCATTGTTTACCTTGGAAATGTGTTGGTTCATGAAGTAGACAAAACTTTGCAAAATTTTAGGTCTTTTATGTTTGACCCAGAACTTGCACTTCTCATTAATATCTACTTACAGTTTAATTGGGCATTGCATTTCACACTCGTGTTGTTCAAGAAGTTATGAATAAATTACACTGCTGGAAAATTACTGGAATGCAAAGTTCCACGAAGAGAAAGTTGAGATGGAGCTTTAAGAGCTCGGAGACAAGATAAACACAGAATTTCAGTGTACCCTATAGCATTGTAGTGAAAAGAGTAAAAGAAACTCGTAAGGCCTTTTTATGTGTGTGGGAGTAGAGGGAGGCCAACGTGTATTATGTTTTATCATAAAAATAAAAGACAGTCCTTTCAACATGTCAGTTATTTCTCATAAAAATTAGACAAAGGGGACTTAGTTTGTACATGAACATACTGTTAAGACTAGGTTTTTACAATAAGATAAAGTGAAATATTATGGAATATCTTCACTAGCCAGACTAGTTAATTCCAGGTAATTGAGGGGGTCTTTTGGGAAGGTGACATGTGGGGAGCTTTCATTGTGACTTATAAAAGATGAGACTTCATAGAGCTGAAGTGTAACAGTCTAGTATAACAATCTAAACTAAGAGGGAATAAGCAGCATTTTTGCCTTCAAGGGGTCTATATCCATCACCACGTTTCAACTCAGAGGTAAAAATAAAATAATGCAGAGAAAAGATAAATAATTTGTCCAAAGTATATAACTTCTAAGACACAGCCAGCACCATAAAAATTTCACTGACATAAAAAAATAAAATCCTTGAAATTTATAACTCCTATTAGATTTATACATGAAAATGGCTGCCATAATAATCTCATATCATTCCTTGGGTGGAGAATGTCATGTTGGTCAGCTGGATGTGGTCTCCTGGACACCCTTCCACGGGGAAGTTGGGCTCATCTGAACTTGATCTGACTCCCAGATGGCAATTGCCAGTTCACACGAGTAGGGCTGCACGGCACAGGTGTGGGACCCAGCTGACCTGACCACATTGCCTCTTTCATACTGAAATGAGTTCCCACACTCATGCCAGGCAAGCCTGTCAATGATCTCTGCACAGGCAGAATGTCCTCTGGGCCCTGACACATCTTCTCAGAATGTTCTAACTCTAACCTAGTTACCACCACTATGGAATCTGTAACTCAGTTTAAACATGGCTGGGCCACGCTGAGCCACGTGGATGGGAACTTGAACCAGATAAATAGGATGAGATGATGTTGCCAGCTGAGATAGCACTTTGAACAGACGCTCACAGGTAGGACTAAGTGTTCTATGAGTTACAGGTGGTGGAGAGAAAGTGGGGAGTACAAGGAGGAGGTTAGCCTGGCTAAAGCAAACAATAAATGTGGGAAAGTGGACTTCTGGCCACAGTGGTAGCAAATGTCTGCCAGTATTAAATTCTAGGCAAAGACTTCCAGTATGGAGTTGTAGGTAATCCTTCAGAATGAATTGGAAAGAAAACAGAATATATGGAGACCAATATAATACTATTATCATGTTCTAGGCTGGAAGCAATGAGAAGAAAAGCAAATTTCAAAGGCTTCATTAATGAAAATAAGGGTTAGTAGCTCACATATTATCAAACTCGTAGTCAATATGTACCATGTACCTCAATGTATTCATTGGGTCAGATTAGCCCATCAGTAAGATAGTTACTATTGTGATTTATTGATTAAAACAATGTAAGTAAGCTGTTATTGGAGCAATGGCTAGTCTATGGAGGATGTATTATTGTATCTAATGCAGACCACAGGCAGGGTAGCCAACCATAACTTTGGGGAAAAAAAGGACAAGTCGGCTTTTCTTTCTGTTCCTGTTCCCTCATTCACTCCAGCTGGACTTCAGGTGCCAAAGGCCTCCTTAGCTGTCATGCTTCTTGTCTTGGTGAGAAGCATCCTGAAGGTCACACACTCAGAATCAAATGTTACTACATTGACAATTGAGGATTTAAAAGGACATGCCTAAAGAACTATGAAAATAATGAGGTAAAACTCTTGAAACATATGACTCATATTAGAGTTTTATATAGCTGGTTGCCAGAGAGTGAGTCTTAGGATGTTTCTCAGAGAAAGGACATTGGTCAGATCACCTCTGGATACTGGACTTAGATGAGGGAAATTGCAAATATTTGGGGCTTTCTTAGTTCTGTCCTCTGTGCAGATAGATGAGCCTAAGGGGAGCTTCTCATTTGTTAATTCGATATTTGTTTGCTCACACATTCAAGAAACTTTGAGAGTTATTCCAAGCCCTCAAGATGCAGAAATGAAGGCTTAATGGTGAAAATGGATAAATAGGTGTACAGGACAGACAAGAGGCAGGTGGGTATGTGTGCATGTGCACAGCCGTGTCTGTAGGGGGAGGACACTAAGGTTCCTACAAACATGTGACTTCTGGACTTAAGTTGAAGGAAGGCCAGTAGGAGCTGGCCTGGTGAGAAAGGAAGAAAGCAAAGACATTCTAGACTAAGGGCAGATCTTGCAGTCAGTTCCTACTTGGGCATTTTGTTTTATGAATTCAGAGAGATGTTTATAATATCATCAGTGCGGTTGAAAGACATTTTGTTTCCTGAAAGCTTGCCCTTTCTCTCATTCTGAAACAAATGAGCTGTGGCTTCCTGTGAAGGCCGACAGTGTCAGAAACTGTCTAAAAGAGAAGAGCTCAAAACACCTGGTGTGACAGATCATAGGGCGATGCCTCAAAGAAACTGGAGGAATTGGTGAGTTTGAAGTGTCAGTAGGTTCCCTAATCATGATGGAAGACTTTCTTGAAGGGGAAGGAAGGGCTTAAAAAGTGCCCCCCTCTTCAGATTTCTTAAACCAACCTGGGTCTATCTATCTGTTTCAAAGGAGACAGTGTGCGTTTGGTGAGGATTCGTGGTAGTCCTCACCCAGCAGGGCCGAACGTCTGAAACAGAGTTGCTGTCCAGTGGGAAATACATCTGTGTGGATCTATCTTCTAAACAAAGTGTCTTCACTGAGCCTTTATAGAGTCCAGGAAAATAATCTTTGATAAAACAGACAACTATCTTAGGACTTTGGATTCTCTTCCTTCCACTGTAGCAGATTTCAGTGCATCTTCTCCTCTAAGCAATACTTACATATGAGAGATCTTTTCAGTCACACAATGACTGCCATTAGGAGCCACTAAAAGTCAAGAAAAAAGAACTTAATATTTCCAGTATGAGGAAACAGGTATATGTTGTATTTGTTCAATAAATAATTAATTAGCTTATGAACAAATTAATTAGCTCTAATAATTCATAAGCTATTAATAACGTAATTAGCTGTTAAAGTTTTGTTAGATTTTTGTCCCTGTTTGTTCAATAGTAAAAGACAATAAAACTTCGACGGCAATTGTCTGCATGGTATTATATAAAAGGCCATCTTCAAAGTGTTTTCTGAGATGACCTTTAGCAAGTGTCGTTCTCTGTTCTTTAGAAGTTGTAGCTTTCATTACATCCCCCACACACCCCCAACATCAAACTTCCTACATTATTTGTGACATATTCCCAATCTCAGAATGTTCTTTAAACAATGCTGCTATTCTAACATTTCTATCTTGACATCTCTTGTTACATTTTAACCTACACAATTTTTTTCATAAAACAACAAACAGAGAGTTATTTAAATCTCTATTTAAACACCTTAGAAAATCCTTTATATAAATGCTACTCAAAAATTAATGTAGTTTTCTGAAAAAGGGGAAGGGAGCTAATATCTGTGCCAGGGGCATGACTTGTATGTGTCTAATCAATTCTCAAAACAAACTCACGAGGTGTGTATTGCTATTCTCTCTTTCCACTTTTATAAGTGGAATTTGAAACTCAAAGTTAAACCAGTTGTTTAAGATCACACAACTAGTTAATTCTGAGCAAGGATCTGAGTTCAAGTCTACATGGTGCCAGAGTTCATCCTTATTCTCTTACACACTTTCTATCTATAGGAAAAATCCCCAAACTATAGGGTACATGGACTCTCCAACTGCAAAGAAAAGTGTTAACATATATTTCTGTCTCAGGAAACAACTTAGTACCTAGCATCTCAAAAAACTGACATCAAACAATAACACAAAGCAGCCAACAAAAATAACCCACACCTAACATAAACCCTTATTCCTTCTCACAAAGTAAGAGATGTTTTCTGTACATAGAACTTTTGGTTGATTTTAAAATACTTGAATTTATCTACTTTCAGAAAAAAATAAAAAAATCAAATTATTAAAACAAATAAATTATATTCCCACACAATACTCAAAAGAAGGGAGAGATTTGTTTGAATCCATTGGGTTTTCTCCACCAAAATTCATATAATTATTTTGGATTTTGGTAACATTTTAGAAACTCATATTATGTCAATAATAAGAACCATAAATGCTAAAAATCCTCTATGTAGTTATGGAAACACAAGAAAGCTAGGCACTGCTGTGGGAAGCTTTTATAATGGATGATAATTAAATATTCTTCTATTAAGCACTGGAAAACATCCACTGGGTATCTGAGATAGATGCTTTTTTATGGCAAGACTACACTGCAGTTAGTACAAGCAAGAAGGATTAGAACAGAAAAGCAAAGGTCAAAATCAGCAACACAGTCTTAGCACAAGACTCCCTTATATGGATAAAAAAACAAGCTATTTGACTTTAAATGCAAGCTCCCTGGGGAAGGGTTAGGTGAGGGGGTTATTTAAACGGTGTATATTCAAACAGGATCTCAAAATCTCACTAAGCTGAGGAAGGTTTTGTTTTTTGCAATGATGTTGGATAATGACATGTGGGACTTGTGCAGACCCTGAAGGTCTTGCTTGAGAATCGTTAGAGTTCTCTTATTTCTAGCTCAGGACTAAGCTAACAAATGTTTATTACCCTGGGAAGAATAAGTTTTCGTGGATTTTTCTGGTCATTCAGTGTTTCTGTGAATGTCTTAATCTTTGCCTCCACTATCAAGGAAGAAGGGGTAGTGCTATTGGTTCAGTTACAACTTCTTACCTACCTGACAGAATTCAGTTGCCTGTGTTTTTTGACACTAAAAAAAGATCTTTAAAAATGACTATTAATACTAACTATGGGAAATATAAAATACAGAAGAGTACAATAAAGAAAATATCACCCATAACCCTATCACTTATCAATATTTTAGAATATTTATTCAGTCATTTATTTATTTAACCAGTCTATATCTCTATGTATATATCTATGTCAGTTTGTATTTTGTGCCAAGTACTACATAAAAGCACAATAATAAGCAAAACAGATATAATTCATGCTCTCAGAGCACCTACTCTGTGTCTTGGGAGAGCGCACAGATAAATATTAACCAAATAATCACATAAGTAAATAATTGCCACTGTACTTCAGTGCTATGGAGAAAAGCTATGCAAAGACTCTGAGGGGAGTGCAGAAGGCACATTCGATGAACATAAAGAAGATCAGAGAGCCCAGAGCATAGAATATGATGTTGAAGAAGTACCAGGGGCCAGATCATACATTTTCTTTGAGGTTGTATTATTAATTTTATCTTTATTGTAAAGACAATGGACACCATTATGTTTTAATCAAAGGACACAATGAGGAGAGCAGCTTTTTAAAAAGTCATACTGGTTGTTAAGCTGCAGAGGAGACGGGAGGAGAGACCAAATGGATTTCTGTAGAAAGGTTTGGAGGTTTCAGTACTGAGATATAAAAGCTATGGCAGTCATGTAGAACTGGGTTGTAATGGAGAGAAAAAAAGCATGGGCAGATATGAAAGCTAAGTTGGAGCTTCAACAGATGGTATTGGGTCATGGATTGGGTGTGGGAGGTTAAGGGACTCGCCTTAAGTTGACCCTTAAGTTATTGGTTGACTTAACTCCAAAGATAATTATTGGGATAGGAAAGAGTTAAGGTAGTCAGATTTGAAGGGGAGTTTATAATTTCTGCTTTGGGCCTGCTAAGATTGGTGCTTCAAACCTTTATGTTGAAAGATAAGTAAGCAATTGGGTATAAATATTTAGGGTCCACAGAAGTAGTCTATGATAATAAAGTGTATTTGGGGTCCTGGGGCCAGATAGCAATTGAAGATATAGGTATGGTTAAATGTACACTGCTGGGAATTTACTTTTCTCCACCCCTTTCCCTTCTCTCCCCCTCCTCCTCCTTTTTCAAAGTCAATTTCTCACTTTAAGTAATGATGCTAAAGATTGTCTAATAAGTTTGTGATCAGATATGATTTGTTTTAAATATTATAAAATATTTCTGTCCTATGCTATGCTAACTTATATTAACATTTGATCACCTCACCTATGGTACAGAAGAAATAGCACATATCAGTTAGGATTAGGTGCTATATAACACATATCAGTTATAATTAGATTCTATATAACAGTGACTTTAACACACAAGAGATTATTTTTATTTATGTAAATGAAGTATAGAGATTGCTTTCTGGGGCCAGTGTTGCTAACTCCATAGTCATCAGGGTTTTAACCTTAGAACATGACTTAAGGTTGCCTCATGTTTTAAGATGACTGCTGCATCTCCAGCCATTACCTCCGCATTCCTGGAAGCAAATATAAAAGAGAAGAAAGGGCATTGTCCACTCATAGCTACAAGAGAAGCTAAGAAATGCCATATTTTGACAGAGCACTTTGCCACATGAAATAATGCTATTCCCCTCTTCTTTTAGTGAGAAAGAAGGAGAGAAAGAATATGAATAGGCAACTAGATCATTCGATCTCTTTGCCGCATATGGCAACACGTGGAGATTGAGTTTAATTCCAGGACTTGCTGTTAATGGGCTTTAAAAACCCATTTGTAACTTCTTTAAAAACCCCTCTGTGAAGAATAAACACCAGTAAATGAGTGGATAAAAAAACTATGGTACATTTACACAATGAAATACTATGCAGCAGAAAGAAAGAAGGAGCTCCCACCCAAGGAGCTGCCTTTTGGTGCTGTATATGGGGGAGAGGTTAGGGAGGGGAACAATGCCACTTGCTCAGCTCTTGGCAGGCTTTCAGTCACTTCCTCCACTACCGACAAGCAAATTTGGCCCTTCTGGTGCTGATTCCTGGGATGGGTGGGATTGTGTACATTCTAGGACCCTGTGGTTCTCTCCAGCAAACTCTGTTGTGAGACTGGGAGTTTCTCACATTGCCACAATGCCCACAGGTATTTTACAGCCAGAGGTTTTGAGGCTTGCATTCCCAATGCTAGAACCCTGGGTTGTGTAGTTTGTTTTGCTCCCCAGTTGTTCCTCCTGGCTTATCTGCATGTGAATGTGGGATCACTCAGTCTATCAGCTGCCACCTAACCCACCTTGTCTGCCAGCTGCTGCCTTGTCATGTATCCTTGACACCCCATCTTCCTGTCTCCACTCCACCTACCAGTCTGGTTGAATATTTCTTCTTTAACTCCTTGTTTATTGGATTTCCATACAGTTTGATTTTTCTGGGAGTTCTGGTTGATTTTTGTTGTTAAATTGGTTGTTATCCTTCTTTTGGTTGTGTGAGGAAGCAAAGCATATCTACCTAGGCAACTATCTTGGCCAGAACTCAGAATCTGTTCTTAATTTTCAAGGAACCTCCATCCTCTTTTCCATCATGGCTGTACCAATTTACATTCCCACTAGCAGTGCAGAGAAATTCCTTTTTCTCCACATCTTCTCCAACACTTGTTATTTCTTATCTTTTTGATAGAAGAAATTCAAACACAGGGATCCCCAGGCTCCTGATTGGGACTGTTAGGAACCAGGCTGCACAGCAGGAGGTGAGCTTTCTGAATGTAATGTGCTCAAATCATCCTGAAACTATCCTCACAACACTGGCCCATGGAAAAGTTGTGTTCACAAAAACAGCCACTGGTGCCAAAGAAGTTGGAGACTGCTGTTCTAGCAGATATGATTTGGTATCTCATTGGGGTTTTGATTTGCATTTCCCTTATAGCTAATAAAGTTGGGTGGGTTTTCATATATTAGTTGGCCATTTATATGTCTTTGGGAAAAGTGTTTAGGTCCTCTTCCCATTTTTTAAATTGTTTTTTTCTTGTTGTTTAGTTGTATGAGTTCTTTGTATATATTGGATATTAGCCCCTCATCTTAGGTATCATTTGAAAATACCCATCTTCTCTCATTCAGTTGGTTGACTTTTTGTTTTGTTCATGGATTACTTTGCTGTGTAGTTTTTTAGTTTGCTGTAGTCCTATTTATTTACTTTTGCTTTAACTTCTCTTGCCTTTGGGAACAAGTTCACAAAAAACCCTTTGAGGCTAAGGTCTACGAGTTTAGTTAGTACCTATGTGTTCTGCTTTGTATTTTGTTGTTTCAGTTTTTATATTTAATTCTAATCCATTTGAGTTAATTTTTGTGTATGGTTCAGATAACAGGCTAGTTTTATTCTTTTGCATGTGGCTTTCCAATTTTCCCAACACCATTTATTGAAGAGGCTTTTCTTTTCCATTGTATGTTTTTGACTTCTTTGTTGAAAATTAGTTGCTCATATATTTGTGAGTTTATTTCTGGGCTCTAAATTCTGTTCTATTGGTCTACATGTCTGTTTTCCTGCTGTTTTGATTATTGTAGCATTGTAGTATAATTTGATACTTCTGGTTTTCTTCTTGGTTCTCAGGATTTTTCTGGCTATTTGGGGTCTTTTGTGGTTCCATACAAATTTGATGATTATTTTTTTGGTTCTATTTCTTTGAAAAATGCCCTTGGGATTTTGCTGGAGATTATGTTCGATCTGCATATTGCTTTAGGCAACATGGCCATATTAACTATGTTGATTCTTCCAATCTGTGTACACCAATATCTTTTCATTTCTTTGTGTCTTCTTCAGTTTATTTTAACAATGTCTTGCAATTTTCAGTGTATGGGTCCTTCACTTACTTTTTTTCCTATGTATTTTATCTTTTCTTTTGCATTTGCAAATAGAATTATTTTGTTCACTTTCTCTGATATTTCATTGTTACTACATAGGAATGCAATGGATTTTTGTACGTTGCTTTTGTATCCTACAGCTTTACTGTATTTGTAGTTTCTGATGGTCTTTTGGTGGAGTCTTTAAGGTTTTCTACATATACAAACATGTCATCTGCAAAAAAGTGGCTATTTTACTTCTTCGTTCTCAATTTGGATGCTTTTTTATTTCTTTCTTTTGCCTGATTACTCTGGAGTGGACTTCTAGTACTATGTTGAAAAACAGTGGCAAGAGTGGACGTCCTTGTCTTGTCCTTGATCTTAGAGGAAATAGTTTTTCACCACTGAGTATGACATTAGCTGAGGGTTTGTGATATATGGCCATCATTATGCTGCAGTACTTTTCTTCTATACCCACTTTATTAAGCGCTTTAATCATAAATGAATGTTCTATCTTAATAAATGCTTTTCCTGCATCTACTGATATGTTTTTTAGCCTTTGTTTTGTTAATGTGGTGCATCTCACTGATTGATTTGTGCATGGTAAACCGTCCTTGTGTCCTTGGAATGAACACCTCTTGATCATGATGTATTATTGTATTTGATTTGCTAGTATTTTGTTTAGCATTTTGCATCTATGTTTATCAGAGAAATTAGGCCATAATTTTCTTTTTTTTATGTTCTCCCCATCAGTTTTTGGTATCAGGGTAATGTTGACCTCATAAAATGAGATAGGAAGTTTCTCTTCTTCAGTTTTTTGGGGGAATTTTGAGAAGTATAGGATTAAATTCCCTTTAACCTGTATGTGATATTTAGTTGTTTAATACCCCATTCTGAACAAGAGTTGCAATTTCCTGCTTCTGTCTGTCATGTAACAGTTTTGCATACTTTCTGTTTCACATAGATAGGCTCCTGTCAACATTTCTTGTCATGCTGGTCTTGTGGTAGTAATTTAGCTTGGCTTTTGTCTGTCTGGAAAAGCCTTTATTTCTTCTTCCTATTTACAGGATAACTTTGCTGGACATATTACTCTTGGTTGGTAATATATCTCTATCCATATTTTGAATATTTGATTCTACTCTTTCCTAGCTTGTAAGGTTTCTGCTGAAAATCTGATGGCAATTTAATAAGATTTCCTTTATAGATTACCATCTTTTCCCTATTTGCCTTGAAAATTCTTTCTTTTTTAAACTTTTGACAGCTTTTATATAGCATGCTTTGGAGAAGTTCTTTGTGTATTGAGATAATTAGGTATTCTCTTAGCTCCTTGGTTTCTGAGGCCCAGATCTTTCCATACACTTGGGAAGTTCTCATCTATTATTTATCTGAATAACCTGTTTCCTTTCCTCTCTTCTCTTTCTGGCATAGCCATTGGTCTTTGCAATGGAGCCTCATAGTTCTCATAGAGTTCTTTATTTTTTTCACCTCTCAATTCTCTCTCTTCTTCCACGATTATCATTTTGAGATTTCTACCTTCAATTTCACTAATTCTGTCTTCCATCTGGTCTGGTCTGTTTATTAAAGTCTTCAGTTCACTTCATTTATTGTGTTCGTCAGCTCTAGAATGTTTGTTTCTTTTTTTTAGTTTTAATTTCTTGTAAAGTGCTCTTTTTGTTCATTGATTTTATGCCTAAGCTTGCTGACTTTGAGTTTTCTTGTATCATTGAATTTTTTCAGAACTGCAGTCTTGAGTTTCTGTTATTTAAATCATAATCTTTCATATCTTTGGGTTTATTTTCTGAAGATTTTTCATTTGCTTTTTGAACTACTTTGTTACTTTGGTTGTTCATGGCACTTGACGTATTATTTCTCTGTTTGGGCATTCAAGGGATTGAAAATTTTTTTAAGTACTTGCTGTCTTTAATCGTTTAGCGGGTTGGTAAGTAGAGGTCTTTCTTTGTTTTGCAGTAGATGGTGCTATGGTGTAAATCTTTGTTTACCTGCACTACTGGGACTTTTGGAATCTTGTAGGGGATGTGGTATTGCCTATGATGTGGAAAATGCCCTATATTCCCCTATATTCCCTGAGGAGGTAGGTATTTTATCTATGGCCTGATCACCTGAGTCTTAGGGCATCACCCTCTTGGTGGGGTGTGGAAGGCAAGGGGATCATGGTTTGTGAGTTCCTGTCATTGCTTTCCTGTAACCAGAAGCTGCCAGCTGTGCTGTGCTATCTAGGTATCCCAGCTGCCTCTACCCGGCTCTTCCCTGATGGGTGAGAAAGGAGTGGGTAAGTGGGGGAATGATGGTTCATGTGTCTGTGGCTTTCTTTTTTCCACTGGGTTTAGCTTCAGTGAGTATAGGCCACTTAGGCTGAAATGTTGCTCATGCTCCTTTGTGACCTCCATCCATTACTGCCAGGTCTGCTGAAGCCAGGTGGGCTCTGGGAGGGTGGAGGGGGTGGATTCATGTGTATGCAGCTTTGTTTTTTTCCCTGGGTGATGGCAGCTGCTTGATCCTAGCCACCACCCTTTGCTCTGCTTCTCTGCCCCTATTCCTGGACTCAGCCTGAATGTGTACCAGCCACACAGACCAGAGTACTGCCTCTGCCCCTTTGATCTTTCCCAGAGGATTGTAACCTGAACCTTCCACTGCTACCATGACCACTGGGGCATGTCAGTACCAGACTGTGTCTGTGGCTCCTGTCTCTGTCCTTCCCCTGTCCTGCCTGCTCTGCTTACTCTGATATACCCAGCTTCATATGTTTCAGTGCACCAACCTTTCAGACTTGGTTGTATGTTACACAGGGAATCCTTTGTTGCATTATTGTTGTCCAAATTGTAACTTTAAAGGAAGAGACCACGTTTTCTCACAACACCGTGATGCTGATGTCCTTTTTCATGAGCAGTTTTGTTTCTAAAGTCTTTGGAAGAACCAACACTAGAGAGACATAACCTTGGGTTGTAATTTTTTAGTCCTGAGTGTTTAGAAGGGCGGGAGACAGAGGATTGTTATGCAGCCAACCTGTTTACACCTGGTTTACCAGCACTTTCACAGTTCTGGGAGTTCTTGCCAACTTTTAAGGTGAAAGCCATGATTATCTGGACCCAGGGAAGAGGCCAGTGATGCTGCTAAACATCCTACAATGAATGGGATGGATTCCCACAACAAAGAAATATTCTGCTACAAAGGTAATGATTTCATTTTCTACTTCTCTTTGCTGTCATCATCATTACAATGTGTGCTATTTATTACAGCCAAAACGTCTTCTTTAGCTTTTGGCTCTCACAGTTTGTGGATGCAATGTGTATTTAATTTTGTTAATGGCTTTGATAAATTGTTTAAAATAGTATGTGGATTTTTAAATCAACTTAACATTTTTGCCAATTTTATGAGAGATATATTTTGAATTTTTATTTCCATTGAGAAGATCTCTAAATATATTTATTGTCATTAGCTTTTAATTTCTGTGAATTGCTTTTCCCTATGTGTCCAATAATTTCACCCAGTGGTAATGGGGAAATCAGATACTGTACAAGGATATTTCCTGATTTCTGTATAATTATAATTATTTTTAATTATTTGAGTACAAAAATTAAAGATACTATATTAGTCCATTAAAGTACTAGCCTAATCATATCTTTATATCACTTAGAGAAATTAAAAAGAGAAACTAAAGCTCACTTCAAACATTGTTTTAAAAGACCCAATGAGAAACAGTAAGCTAGAATTGTCATTCATAAATGTGTATCATTTAAGGGAAATTAAAAATATAAATTATCCTAGAAATAGATTAATTGGAGCAGGTTATGATGGGGACATCTGATTACTTATCTTAAAGAATCACTCACAAGGGTTCCTTCAAATAGTAAATGCTCCACTATGGCTTTAAATACTTCATTTTACCCATATTTGATTTTCACTTGTTTCTTTAAGGACTTCTAAATGGGAGATTCATCTGTAGATGAATAACAGGGCTTTGTCTTTTAGCATTGTATTTAGATCAAAATAAATTGCCCAACACTTTATGGAGCCCACAGTTGACAGAGATTGCTGTGAGCCTCAGAGTGATTACTAATTTGAGTCTGTAAACACAGCAGGCTTTGCTCTGGAGGCAACAGAAATACGTGTCTGGGGAGAAAAGATGTAGAATTTTTTTTTTAAGATTTTATTTATTTATTTATTTTTTAGAGAGGGAAGGGAGGGAGAAAGAGAGAGGGAGAGAGAAACATCAATGTGCGGTTGCTGGGGGACATGGCCTGCAACCTAGGCATGTGCCCTGACTGGGAATTGAACCTGCGATGCCTGGTTCGCAGCCCGCGCTCAATCCACTGAGCTACACCCGCCAGGGCAAGATGTAGAATTTGTAACTATTCCAATGTTAGTACCTGTACTTCGTGATATTCATAATTAGACTTAATTCATACTATCATTAGATATATATTTTATGCAAAAAAGAGAATGACTAGAGATAATTAAATACCAGGCAAAATGCTTAGCTTAACATTTTTAAGTGATCAGGGCAAACCCAAAATGTCATTTATTGAAGTGTATCATGTTCATGACATGTGTGTGCTACTAAAGAGCTGGTTGGTGTTCTGTAGAATCATTATGAGATAAATCTAGAGTGAATCCTTTGCTAAAATAATGAAACATTTTGTAATGTTGCTTGTTTATATGTTGAATATTGAGTTTTCTCATTCGGCTCAACAGTATTCAGAGACTTACCGTAAAATACATCAGTTCTTATTTTCAGTGTCATTGATTTGTAACATGTAATATGTATTCTTCCCATGAATACAACTCCTAGAAATTTTTTTTCAAATTTTAATGAGCTATTAGAACCAAACAATGTAAAGATTGTTCTAGGCAGCAAAAAACAAAAAAAACACACACAGAAACACCTGGAATTTTTATTCCTAAATAATGAAATGATGTTGCATAAATTAAATTAGATGGCAGAAAATACAATACAGTGTTGCATGTGCTCAATATACATCCATTTATTAATGCATATGCCAGAGGATCACATTGTACTATGCATTTGGATAATTCATTAACAAAGCATTTGCCTAACAATTTAACATGAATTAGTGGATTTCACTGGTCTGTGTTTTCACCCCAGTAGTAGAATGGTTTTGAGAATCATGATAATATTAATTTTTGTTCTTAACATACCAGACCAGTTTGTTTGCAAAACACAATCATTGTAACTAGTTCGTGTTTCTGCTTGTTTACGTTGTCCACTAACAGTTATGAGCATACATTTCAAGGAATTGTTCCACAGCCAAGTATTTAGATAGACTCTAAAAAGTCAAACCATAAACATACAGAAAATGCAAATATTCACAAACTATTTCATATTCAAAATCCAACCTGGTTATGCACCACACTGCATTTCCTATTTCATTGGATGCATCTTGGTTTTATAAATAACAAATTACAAAATTATAAGCAATTTCTTCAGACTTTGTTTTACAATTTTCATTAAGTAGATAAAGACATGACTTTTTACTCCAGTGCATTATATAGTAATGCTGTAGTCAGTACAAATCACTGAACATTTTTAAAAGAAAAAAGCATTTAACTAATTATAGCACTAAGTAATTAAGCAGTTAATCATTAACTGTCAGAGGGAAAACACTCAAAGTATAGTTAGTTACTTATCATAGGTACTTTAAAAAAATCCTTCCATTGCATGATTTTCTAAAGAATAAAATTTGATGAAGCCAAGACATAATGCTGGATGGAAAATTCAACAAATGTGATGTGACCTTGGCAGTTTTGAAGAACAAAGTTTTGTCAATATATCAAACATTGTTAACAAACTCTGTTGAGCATTGCTTTGTATAAGTTTGCTTTAATAGCATTTCTTCACAGTGTTATTTCAGAAAGGTTGGAAACTGGTCAGCATAAAATATTTCCCACCTTTTCTATTTTAATTTGTATGCAAAAATCTTCACAATATATCTGCAACTATAAAATTACAAATGCTCTCTAGTGGTGACTGCATTTCTAATTATGCTAGAAAAGGGTATTTGTAAGACATCTACAATGAGGTAAGTCTAAATAAAACAATTTAACAAATCCTTTCTGATCCATGGGCAATATAAACTAATTTAACAACTAATTGACAAACTCAAAAGACTAATTGTTTTCTAGTATGCCTGATGGTTAAGAAATTACTAATGAAATGAAATGAACATTGTAAAGGATCTTCTGGATGTTTCCCTTTACATCACAATTTTGGCACTTCATGGAACATTTATTTCCCAAAGACCATAAATGGTATAAAAGTTCAGAAGGTTTTTCACATACCTTGTAGACATTGTATGTGAGGACAGGCAAACACCGAAACGTAATAAAATAAACATTCCCATGTATTTGCACATGCATGCAGTAGTCAAACAATTATAGTTTATGAGTTCTGGAGGATGGAATCTTCAGTATTCCTTTCAAGCACTCTCCTCAGCAGATCTTGTTTCGGATTTAAGTCTTACAAATTCTTTAGCTACATCATCATTGGTCCTCTGAGAGAGTATTCTGAGAATAGTCAAACCGGTTTCATCCATAGAAACATTTTTCAAAAGGGGATACCATGCCCCATAGCTTCCCTTTTCTGCTATGTTCTGTAGCTGAATCACCGTCATTCCGATAACTCGATCTTCTCGGGCAAAGCAGTAATCCTTAACCGAGAGATGCAGCTCATAGGCCCCTGGGCGGTTTTCATTACTCAGAATGCTGTGTGGATTAAAATGAGGGATTTTGAGCAAAAAGTTTTATTTCACTTAGGGATCAATACAGTTCTAAAAATACTGTTAAAATGTTATAAATTGCTCAGACTATTACATTGACAAATAGTATCATTGTATTTTAATTCTAATGAGTATGTTTTTTAAATTTTACTTATATTGCCTTTACTTAGATATTACTTGCGATCTAACTTAAAAACTCCTTCCTTCCCTGGACAGGAATAGGAAATCCATCTAAATGTGCTTTACTGCCTTGATGTTAAGCCTATCAATAGAATCTGGAATTAAATATTATGTTGCACTTAATCATTGGAGGCAGGGTTTCCCCTCTGATATAGGGGTAGGGCAGGGTTGCTAGGGATCATGGGAGCTAGGCTAGGGGAAGGGGTATGTCTGGGAAGAATTTCTGTGCCATTTCAACATCAATTATTATAAACTTTTTTCTTTACCTCGGGCTCCTTGGACACGCTGTTATAGGCAGGAGCCTTTTCTCAGGGGAATACACTGCACAGACTATCAAGCACTATTTGCAAGATGCTAAATTGGATACAAATCTCCAGGGAAAATTAGTTCCAGCAGAGCCTGGTGCCTCAATACCAATTCTTATGGAAACTGACTTGTCAAGTGTGGGGCTGAGGATGGCCTCTACTACTAATAACCCAAGACAACTTGTCAGTGCACAACTGAGCATAATGCAGAGGGCTGAGTGGTGATATGCGGAGAATAATTCTCCCCAGTCTTTACTTTAAATTTATCCTCAGATATTCCTGACTTTCTGATAAATGCACACCTATTCCTCAGAACAAGCTTCCACATTCCTTCCTTTTCCAAGTGACTTTTTCTAATCAAAAATTTTGCAGACTCAGACTTTCATGAGCTTGGTCTTGAGTCTCCCTCTGTCTGTGCCTAGATCAGCTCATCTAGATTTATGGAATTAATTACATCTGTATCTGTTTGATATTTCCTCTTGGGTGCCCAATGCACATTTCCAAATCAATAGATTTAAAACAAAATCTCTGATCTCCTTATCTCTACTCCCCCATCTCAGTAAATCAGTATCTATCCAGATGATACTGCCCCCAAACCTAGGGAGCATCCTTGATTTCATTCAGTGTAGATAACTTCCATTTGCCCCAGCTGAATGTACTCTCCTTGCAAGGACTACAATAGAGTTTCTCTGTGTTCTGGCTTCCAGTAAGGTCAGAGTCTTTGATGGCTCCTTGCCTGTGCAGCTGCCTCAAGTAGGCTGTTTTCCTCCATGGAAGGCCACTGCTCCTTTGAGGTGGCCAACTGCACATGAAGTTTTTACTCCCTCAAATCTTAGTAATAGCTCATTCTCTCCTTCCTCAGGTGTGGCAGGAGCAACAGCCTGGCTACTAGTGGACCCAGATTATATCGCTATTTCTTATAGTCCCTCTACTCTCAAATTTTTGTAAATTCCTTTTTAAATAGGTCCGTCTTGAAATATCCTACATTGAATGTTCTTGGGAACCTAATTATATACTTTTTATCCCATGTTCTACCTCCAGTCCACTGCAAGTTCTATAGAATCTACTTCCAACACATATCCAGAATCTTTCTACTACTTACTTCTATTTCTCTACTGCCCTCTAATCAATCACCATTACCTCTTACCTGGACTACTGCACTAGCCTTTTAACCTACCTTTACATATCTGGCCTGGCCTCCCTGTAAGTATTTCTCTCTATAGCAAGCAGGCATTTAAGGATGTAAATCTGATTGCTCATTTCCTTATCTGAAAGTCCTTAAACGTCTTCTATTGGACTGATAATGCAACCTGGTCTTCTTTACCCTGTCTGCAAAGCCCTGTACCCTGACCACCTCTTCAAATTCAGTTCATCTTACTCTCTTGCCCACTATATATTTCTTAAATATTACCAGGCAGGCTCCTACTGTAGGGTCTTGCACTAGCAATTTTGCTTGGTTTGAAATGCTCTCAACACCCTTCTCTGCATGTTTTTTTTTTTTTAAATTTTTTTCAGGCTCCTCTTTCCAAGTCACATGCTCAGAGAGGCTTCCATGAACACCCAATCTAAGTAGCCAAATAATCAGTCTACTACACTGCCTAGCTTTAATTCTCTGCATGGTGCTATCATGATACATTTTTGTTTTGTTTGGAATTTTGTTTATAATATGTTCCTCATCTCTAGAAAATAATTTCCATAAGAGCTGAGAAATCCTATTCCCAAGGGTCTAGGAGAAGGAATGCTTGCTTAAGTGTGGTTGGTAGGGTAATTACATGGGTGTAATAATTTATAGTTTTAATTTGAACATTTCACCTAAAATGTCATATGGTGTGCTTGAGTATAATATTATTAAGTTATAGAATTACATATTTATGATTTTGTAATAAAAAAGGGATGTTATTTGTGCCAGGCCCTTTATATATTTAATGCTTATAACAATGACTGATATATGGTAGACATCGAACAGATACTGAGTGAACAGAAGAAAAACATAGCCTATTTCATCTGCCAAAGATCAGTGATGAACAAGGACACTTAAACATATAGGTTTTGCTTTCCTTAGCAAATCCCAGTGCCATTCCTACCCTGAATCCGTCAGTAAGTTTAGTTTCACAGTGGTTATTGGCTGGTTGAAGAAATGAGTTGGGTCATGACTTACAAATGAAACGTTTCATTGTACTTGGGTGACCAGGTGTTGCTTTTTGTCTTTGTGCCTTGTTTTCTCTTCTTGTCTCCAAGGTTGGGCCCCAGCATGCAGACTTCCACGAAGGGGCGGAACATTGCGGTGGTCTGCCAGTTTAGGTTATTAATAGCCATCACTAAAAACCAAAAAGAGAAGGGACACAAAGTGTTAGCAAATGACTGTGTGGAATCTTTGCCTCTTTCTGGTCTTTGGAATAAATATTTATTTAAAAAAATGATGTATGAAGCCATAACTTGCATTTGCTAGTGTCCTAACCCCAATGACAAGAAAATACGCTTGAAGAAAAACAGTGAACTCTCTGCAATGCACACTCGATAGGGCCATCAACCCTTAGCTGTGTGGCATTGAAGTGGCAAAAAGTCAGATGTAATTGAAATGACATTTGTCATTAACAAAAATTATCATTCCTTTTGTATAGGTAAAAACATGTTTTTCATATTAAAATTATGATTATGTTCACCATGAAATATTTAGAAAATATACAGAAAATAAATTTAAAATTTATAATTTTAATATTTTAATATAATAATACTTTGTTGTGTATGCTTTCAATATTTAATTACTTTATATAAAGAATGAGACCATAATATATCATAGTCTTCTAAGTAGCTGTATTTTCTAAGTTCATCATGGATATTTTTCTAATTCACTATATATTTTCCAACTGCAAATATTCCACTATATGGATATTTCATCCTATATTGAACCAATCCCTTATTGTTAAACACAATTGTTTCCTAATTTCAGGCATCATAAATAATTCTTAAATGTATTTTTTCATATGTATACTTTTCTCATTCCTTAATGGAGATATCCTTAAGCAATTGTATTATAACTAAAATTGCTAATGCAAAAGTTTCATAAAACTTTGGGCATTTGCTATATGGTGACAAAATACTTTAGGATACTGACATGTAGAGGCATGCACATTTACCTGTATGCTTACCTATACTGCTCAAAATCTATTATAGACTATAGCAGTGTTATTTTTTATGATACAAAGGTGTGTAATGCAATTTAAAAATATATTACAAGGCCATGGTTTTGATTAAAGTAAATATTATTTAAAATGACTAAATCTTTAATATAAAACCAGAGTATGGTTCTGTTGAGCAAAAAATTGACCATTAAACTTTACCTTCGAAGTGACCCCTGCATTCAGGTGGTGTTTTTACAATGTAAAACCAATAGATTAAAACACTCATTAAAAAGAAAATCAAACCAGTTGTTGGAAATCACATAGTATCAGAGAAAAAGAAGAAGGTAGATTATGTGACTATTTAGAACACACTGACTTAACATTTAAAATTTGATTGACAAGTTATAGAGCCAATTATAGCACTGATATTCAATATATATTATAGCATTAACCACAGAGAAAATACTCAATATATAGTTTTGAAATGTAATCACCAATGTATTTAAACCATTTAGATATGTTAAATTATATAGGTTATCTGTGCAATTTGTTTGTTTTTAAATAAAATCTGGTTCAGGAAGAAATTACTAAGCATGCCCTAAAAATCATTTAATACATATATTTAAAAATGGATCTAAGAAAAAATTACATTTTAATATTATTTTTGCAGAAATTGAAGTCTAATGAGCTGTTGGATCTATCTGGACCCGAAATATACCTTTCACAGTGACTTTGTGCTCGCCAGTTCCTGGGGTGGTGGTGATATCCACATGGACAGATATCTGGCCCACTGAATCTTTGGAGGAACGACCTGAAAATAAGCAGAAGTTTACTGCCCGAACTTTCAGACTACTTAGTAATGGACATGTACGTTGTCTGCATTAGGGACTTAAAGTGTCTCTTCCTGGAAATAAGTAGTTCTTTTCATTAATAGCACATAATAGATATTGACAAATGTTCACTAAATTAAATTTGCTGTACAGGTTTGAGAGTTGGATACAACCCTATTTTTCCCATTTATTTAAAATTTCATATGGTCCTCAGAAACTATTGTTATTGTTAAAAGAACTTGCAGTTGCCTTTCTAGGCACTTAATAAAGCTCTATCCATTGCTTGTGTACAAAGATTCATCATTGCCTATCATTCCTTTGTCAAGAGCTTTGCTACGATGTACCATAGCAGAGCACTGGGGGCATGAAGAAGGCTCTCTAGAGCACCTGTCCTCATGAAGTGCACAGTAGGCCAGGAGAGACCAACATATAAACATATTGCTGTAATACAGTGTGATAACTCCATGATATATTTATAAGGTCTACTGATGGCATGGAAAGTAGTCATTTCTACTCTGGTAAAAGTTAATGTTGTAAAGCATGTTGTATTGGAAAGTGCCTGTGATTTGGGGTCAGATAAACTTGAATCAAAATCATAGTTATGTTATAAGCCACTTAGTGAAAGACAATTACCATATGATCTCACTTATAAGTGGAATCAAATGAACAAAATAAGCTAAAAAGCAAAAACACAGAATCAGAGCCATAGGAACATGGAACAGACTGACAGCTGTAAGAGGGGAGGAGGGACTGTTAGAAGGACATGAAGGGATTAGTCAAAGAACAGTATATGCATGACCCATGGACACAGGCTATGGTGCCTGAGGTAGTGGGGGTTGGGCTGGGTGGAGGGGGGCAAAGGGAGAAAAATTGGGACAGCAGTAATAGCAGAAACAATGAAATATTAAAAAAACATTTAAAAATATCTTTCAAGGTAAAAACAAACAAACAAACAAACAAAACCCCAAGCACATCATAGTTGTGCCACTGCTGGTTCTGTGATCAGAATTTGCTGTTCTCATTTGTAAAGTAAGAAAAATAAAACCAACCCCTTAGTGTATGTTTATACATAAATAAATAAACATACACACATATCTACTAATGTATCATCTATGAACATATAAGTTTTTCCCACAATCAGAAGAACATTAACTATCCTTTACCTTACCTTAGTCTTTTTACCTAAAAATATATTATGAAGATCATTCCATTTCAGCATATATAAAGACTCCCTCATTCTTTAACATAGGCTGGAATATCACAGTACTAACTACAAAGTAAATGTTCAATGAGTATTTGCTTAAAAATAAATTACTGATCTTTTTAAAAGTACTTAAAACAGTAAAATATTTAAAACATTTAAAATGACATCTGGCATTTATTCCATTATATGACTATACGGTAATTTAACCATACTTCAGTTGTTTCCAATCTCTTGCTATTATGAACAAACTATAATGAAAAATTAGTTTACATGTACACATTTATCAGTAGTATAATTTCTAGAAGTAAAATTTGTCAATTTGGAATTTTAATTTTGCCCCAAAGAGATTTTAACAATTTATACTTTTATATGCAACATATGAGGTTAACAAGAATCATACTTTTCTAAAATAAGTGGCTAATGACAAAATCTGAAAACAGAGGGTTTTAAGAGACTTTTCATTTTTAACCTCAGAGGATCACTGGATTTGGGCCTGGACCTCTCAGTAGGATCTGCTGAGAAGAGCCAGTTCACCATGAAGATCCCTCTCCCTCCACCCCAGCCATTTGATAGTAAAATGATTGAAAGATAGAAAGTGGTCACTTTGAGCATCAGTGAAGGGGCTATTCTTTGCACCCGAGGAAGGGAAGAGGGGTAATGTTCCCTTTTTTTTAGGTGATGAAAAGCAAACTCCAAAAGAAATATTCCTACACTCTGCAAGTGCCAGCAAAATGGGCATTTCAGTTTTGAATTAGCCACTTACTTAGCAGACAATATGACCCGAGCATGGCCAAGTGGGGGACAACGAGCCACAGCATGTGCTGGGACTGCCTCCTAAAACTTATGACTGCTGAGAAGTGTGGGGGATGGTTTCTAAATGAGCTTGAAAGGCCAGAGGTGGGTTTTGTGACAGCATGGATGGATCTGGAGAGTGTTATGCTAAGTGAAATAAGCTAGGTGGTAAAAGACAAATACCATGTGATCTCACCTATAAATGGAACCTAATCAACAAAACAAACAAGCAAACAAAATATAACCAGTGACATTGAAATTAAGAACACATCGACAGTAACCAGAGGGAGGTGGGAGGGGATGATGGGGGAATAAGGGGAAAGGATTTTCAGGAACAACTATAAAGGACCCATGGACAAAACCAAGCGGAGTGGGATCAGGGGAGGGAGGTGTGGATGGCTGGGGTTGGGGGGGAAATGGAGACAACTGTACTTGAACAACAATACAAAAATTGAAAAATTAACTAAAAATTAAAAAAAAAGAAGTGCCAGAGGTGAGGATAAGAGAGAGAGAGGCCGTGATCATGGACTGTGGTCTTGTCAGGCATTGTCACAGATGGGGCAAAGAGGCAGGCACCTCAGAGACGTGGAGCACGCCAGCACCAGCTGAATTGCAGCAGGAAGAAGGGGCCAAGTCCTGAGCCCTGGAAGAGTCCACTGATGTTCCAAGTCGCCATTTGGAAATGAGCCACAGACTAGCAGTTTTACAAGCTTCTACTTCCCCCAAAGACACTGGACTGGAAGAGACTCAACAACACTCAGTGACCCTTAAATAATGCCACTAATGGTCACCACTGACCTTTAAATGAAGAGTCATTTGTCTTTTTCCTCTCTTTTCTTCCTTCTCAACACCAGGGAAACTTCCACCAGAAGGAACAGGAAAAGTTCACATGAGAGAAGCCCATGGCCTCTTCCTCCTCCTCCTCCTACTGCTTAGACTCACCATTTTGCCTGCTTATGGAGAGAGAAGGGCCCTGTGCGTCCAGGAAGTGGTTACAGATTTAATGTTAGCAGGATGAGGTTTTAAAAACTGGAATAACTTTCTCATAGTGCAAGCCACTAATCTGGCATGGCCTGGACGGTGGTATCAGTGAGGGAAGAGTCCGGGCAGCAGAAAGTGGGTTCCTGGCTAGGTGACAGTGTCTCTTCTGGTCTAGTAGCTTTTGCTTCCCTTCGTTGCCATTGTTTAAGGGAGGTTGTTTACTATTCCTTGTCTTTTTTTCCATCCTCCCTATTCCTTTGAATATGTTTCTTATTAAATCCTTATCAAAGAATCTTAATTTGAGTGTTGCTATTTGGTTTTTGCTGGGGCCTGGGACATCTTTGATTTGCTCATAAGTTGAAAGGAAATGCTTCTAGAATTTTCCCAATGCTCATAGGTTTTGTTGAACAATCAGTCGTTTGAGGGGAATGGTAGAATTTAAAATATAGACACTCACTACTTTTATCACTGTAGATTTCAGAAAGGAGAACATGCTTAAGGAGGCTCTTGAGAATTGAGTTAGAATTCATGTTTTAAACAAAGGATGCAGAAGAAATAGTCGGGGTACACATGTGGATGCATAAAACAGAATACTGAAAACTGCATGTATTTCAGTGTGGATGGAGCATAGATGAGGGAGTAGCAAAGAGAAAACCTTAGAGAAAATGATGGTACTTTGAATACCATTTAAAAATCTCTAGGCATTATCCGGTTCCGGCCAAGATGGAGGCATAGGTAGTCACGCTGTGCCTCCCCGCGCAACCAAAACTAAGGACAACAAGAATTGAGAAACAAAAAACAACCAGAACAGAGAGAAATGTACTGAATGGAAGTCGGACTACCGTACATCCAGACCAGTAAGGAGGGACAGAGTTGGAGGCCTGCGGAGAGGGGTTGAGGGGTCCCGGTAGGACAAAGCGCTGGCTGGCAGATGCGGGCGTGCAGGGCGCAGAAAGCAGCTGACCGACCCGGTGGCGGACCCTGGGCGTGGGAGGCAACGAGCAGACCCAGTGAGGGGCACAAGGCAGCTGGCTGGCTGCAGCCACACATTCGAGCGCAGACAGACTAAACAAAAACGGGCAGAGACACAGACCGCGCAACCCAGGGACCCGGCACCAGGAAACAGAGCCTAAGAGCACTCACTGAAAACACCTGTGGGGACTGAGGCCGGGAGATTCTCAGCCTCACAGGAGGCTCCTCAGGGAGACCCACAGGGTCCGAGAAAGTACACAGGCCCACCCGCCCGGGAGCCAGCATCAGGGGCTCCCAGTTTGCCTGTGGGAGGCGGCAAGGGGGACTGAGGTCCTGGAGAGAGCAGAGCAGGCGCCATTATTCCCTCTCAGGCCCCGCCCCCACATACAACGTCACAACCCAGCGACTGGGGTGCCCTGCCCTGGTGAGCACCTAAGGCTCCGTGCCCTTACGTAACAGCCGCAACCAGATCAAAGGAAAATAAAAAATAAAAAAGATGGCTCAAACAGAATTAAAAGCCCCAGAGCCAATTTTTTTAAGTGACCAAGAGATAGCTAACCTATCAAATGCACAGTTCAAAACACTGGTGATCAGGATGCTCACAGAATTGGTTGACTTTGGTTATAAATTAGATGAACAAATGCAGGCTACAATAAGAGAAATGAAGGAAAATGCACAGGGAACCAATAGTGAGGGGAAGAAAACTGGGACTCAGATCAATGGAGTGGACCAGAAGGAAGAAAGGAACAACCAAACACAGAAGAATGAAGAAACAAGAATTCAAAAAAATGAGGAGAGGCTTAGGGACCTCCGGAACACCTTTAAACGTTCCAACATCTGAATTCTAGGGGTACGAGAAGGGGAAGAGGAAGAGCAACAAATTGAGTACTTATTTAAACAGATAATAAAGGAGATCTTCCCCAATCTGGCAAGGGAAATAGACTTCTAGGAAGTCCAGGAAGCTCAGAGAGTCCCAAAGAGGTTGGACCCAAGGAGGAACACACCAAGGCACATCATAATTACATTAGCCAAGGTAAAAATGAAGGAGAGAATCCTAGAGGCAGCAAGAGACAAGGGGACAGCCACCTACAAAGGAGTTCCCATCAGACTGTCAGCTGATTTCTCAAAAGAGACTTTACAGGCAAGAAGGGGCTGGAAAGAAGTATTCCAAGTCATGAAAGGCAAGGACCTTCATCCGAGATTGCTCTATCCAGCAAAGCTTTCATTTAGAATGGAAGGGCAGATAAAGTGCTTCTCAGATAAGGTCAAGTTGAAGTAGAGTTCATCATTACCAAGCCCTTATTATATGAAATGTTAAAGGGACTTACCTAAGAAAAAGAAGATTAAAAATATTAACAGTAAAAAAAAAAAGTCATCAAATGGATGGTTAGCAAATAGGGAAGTGGGAG